>LXKZ01000075.1:0-12054 GCA_001856765.1 Endoconidiophora polonica | reverse complement strand
TTTTTGAGATAGGTATTCTGAGATATTACTTAGAAAATGGTTGAGACCTTAGATTACATAAGTTTATTGCCAACAATTTATTTTATTATGAAGTTATAATTACTTCATTTTATATTTCATATTAATAATTTGCATAAAAAACAGAGCTTGCGCCTCCCTCTATATCAAGTAAATATAGGTTCTTAACAAGTTATTTTAAATTATTTATTTTATTTACATGTATTTTTAAACTTATTAAGCTTAATCACAGTGCGGAGTTCGTTCTCCTAGGTCCAAAACTGTAGATGCAGACTTCGTGCACCTCCATATAAAACGACACAACAGCTGGAAAACAGAGAGACAATTGAAAAAGAAAAGAAAAAAAAAACCCAAAAGTCCACAAATTAGCAACCATCACAGTTGGCGACAGTAAGCAACTAAAGTGGACACTATTTACAGACTTCAGTCGTCTGATATGATATCGTCTTGATATTCACCTTAGTATCATCTTGCGCGTATACCTGTATTATTAGTTAGATAAGAAAATGCAAGAAAAAAGTCAAGACTGTTAATATTGAGCGCTTGTTGTATGCTTCTTTTCCCACCATCTATCTGGTTTTTTCTTAGAATATTACCAGCCTTTGCGATATACCACAATTTTCTCCTCTTCTTGGGCCTCCGACACGGCATTCAATAGCTGCTTTAACTAAGCCTCTGCGACATTTTGGAACAGCTGGCCAGGCTAGGCGAGCGTTAGCACACGATCTTCGATCTGCGTCGCGCGAGGTTCGTTCACCAAGCGAATCTGGCCAAGACGGTCGGTAGCTTCGGGGTGCAGAATTTGGTTGATCATAGTCTAGCGTGCGTCAGTCACTAGAAAACGTACATGGTTGTGTTAGCTAAGCAATTTATCTTTTATTACCTTTTCCGCTATGAGCGGAAAATCCAGTCCGAAGATCGTAATGAATCTAGTCGCGTAGGGTAGCCGTATAATTCTTGATAGAATTGAAACATGAGTCAACACGACGATGGTGTTGAGGCCAAGCTTAGTATATATATATATATATATATAAACTACATGAACCTTTCAGAAAGAGGCGGTCCATTATGAGAGGTTTCCAATGTTGGAGACTTGGTCTCAAGATACCGAGACATGATGTCCGAGGGAAAGGTGCAATGGGCGATCGCCCTAAAGCCAGGCCCTCGAGAGGGCACAAGGAGCACTTATGTTGGTATCAGCAATCGGACCTGATTCTCATAGCATGTATGATGGATATGATGGATATGATGGCAGGAAAGGCGCTCATTATAGTGATAAACATGGCATGTTTTCCCCGCACTGGGATCGGAATAACTCTATTCCGACTCCAAACTAATTTTTCAAGGAATGTACAGTGCTAATATAGGTCTCAAATTTATGAAGGTTATTCTTTTTTATAACCCTAATTATGTGTGACAAATGAATCTATAAATTTGTAAATAAATTCTAAATAATGCATCACGACCAAAAAGAGACAGGATTGCATTAGGAGTATCACAGCAAATGCAAATATCACTGATAACAACTTTTAGATGCGTAAAGTTGTTTGTTAGTTGTATTGATTGATATTTGTTAGTAGCTTTGGGGCGAAGAAGTACAAACTATTATTCCCCCACACTTGAAAAGGTACCGCATGGGCTATATCTGGCGCTGAGATACTCAAACTGAATAGTAAGGTACTTAGTTTAGCGTCGTATAATCTCTGTGATTCCAGTAGACGTTAAATATATACAATTACAATAAAATGTACTTAATTTTTCCTACTTAGGTTGGACTGCCAAGCATTTTGGAACTGCGCTAAAATTTTGGTTGGTTGTGTATTGTATGGAAGAATAGAGAATTTAATTTAATAAATAGCTGAAATACGTTACGACAAGTAAGGCTATATGACATATTTAAGAGTTTCCGTGCGACGTCTTGGCAGTGCTACTTGGACTTGGACGTTTTAACTAGTGACCTCAATCACTATGCTGTACTTGATACCGTGAGTTTGGCACATATTTTACGTAGTTCTTGATGTAGTAAATATACTGACTCAATAGCACTTGACTTGGTTGGTGGCATATTCTGAGCCGATTGAGCAAATCTAATAGGGTATACAGATATTCCTGATATGGACGTTAACCTAGAGCCAAATTCTGGACTGTTATGGACTCATACGATGATTCCGGCCCAACCGAAAATGTACATTACCTCAGCAAATATAATGTAGTTAAATTTCAAAGTAGGAAAGTGTCCAAATCTAAGAGTCTGCACTGATAATTAGATTAACATAAAACGGACTTTGAGCAAGGCGACAAAGACAATTGTTTAATTCGGCAAACATAGCTTACTAGCCACTCCCCACAAATGGTTAAATATGGCAAAGAAGTAGTAAAACAGTGAAGTACTATGGGCCTTGTAGGAGTTACTTCATTAGGAGGTAGTGTAGATCTATGTATCTCATACACCAACTCTCACATTCATGCTTGAGCCAGGTATAGGAGAAGTAATATGGGTAGGTTAGTGTAGGGCATGTACCGGAATGCCATCTGTTTTTATTTGTGGAACAGCTGCCATTCAAGCAAATAGGTATTGATATCTGTTGTGGATTCTGGTTGGGTCCGGAATATCCCTCACGGGCAAAATGTAGCACAGAATCTTTTTCTTTTACTGCAAGTCACTTGCTATTGAGTAACAGCATTATCTATATTACCTATCAGCTAGTATATTTCTATCTATGAAACCAGAAATAGCGTGGCAACAAGGCTACGGCGCTATATGCTTTGCGATTCTCTTCCGGACCATATATCTGGAAGCATATATCCTCACCTGACTAGTACCTTCATCTTGTAACAAACGCGAATGTAGTCTGTCGTGGAAATATACACTTATTCTTTTTATTGATTCTAGCGTCTTCTGCAAGTTCTGAATACTATGCTATTTCCTCTATATCTCTAACGACGCAATATTCTAACTGGAAATCTACAAGTTACAAACATATGTACTACTACTTTCTGTCGTCTGCAACTGTTATCTTTTGAGTCGCTTTATTTGCTATTCTTACTAGAGTTCTATATCTTGTATCACACATAATATACTTTGGAGAGAGTTTTACTATTCTGAAGACTCTTTGACTTTTGTTAAGCAGCTTAACTCTTTGCCCTTGCGGAGATTCTGATATAGAAATTCATTTACGTGTTTGAGTCGACCACTTACAACTAGGCATGATGAATAGTTGCTGTGATTTACAAATGTCAAGTACATTTTACCAAATCTCAAAACTAACTCATTATATCTGATGTAGGCACCAGTTATCAATATGAACTCCATCTACAGCAACTTGATGTCAAAAAGAGCCCTGTTGAGCAAAAAGCTATGACGTGAGGATTCTTTGGACTCAAGCCCTTGGCTGGGCCAGAGATCTCTACCGGTCGGAGTTGGAGTTACAGGTCTAGAAGGCTTAGGTTCTATTTCTGCTGCTCCGGCTGTGGATAGCGATTTCCCCGTTGTTCTACTACCCTCCGCTCCCGACCCCCCCCTACACCTTCTATGCCTACGTCTCCAGCAGTCACCCTTAATTTAGACGAAATATTTGCAGCTATTCGCTACTATCTTGAAAGTAAGCTTCAGTTCATCATTTCCACAGCTTGGGTAACTGAATGTAATAGTACCGGCTACGATAGACTATTTCTCTGTTGGGCAAACTGATGAGCCCACCAGTGCGGATGGTCTTCCGCATATTACATTGGCGGCGGCCCAGTTTCCTCCTAAACAGGACGTTTCCGGACTTCACCTCAACCTTAACTTATACTACTACTAACACTTGTATCAAAGTCAAGACACTACAGGAGAGGTTGATGCAATGCAAGGAACATACATAAGCATATTGTTTGTTATTGCGATAAAGAATATCATGTGTAGTATTTGAATTGTAATCTAGTTAAGAGCCTAGTCGAGAGAAGTTTATCACGGTGTCAAACACAAAGGGTTGAAAGTTTGGGAAACAAGAGAAAGAAACTAGAAGCAGGGCAAGGTCAGGGAGGTATTTTCTAATCTACTAGTGTTAATGAAGTGTCTTGAGGCTGATTACTATCTAGATGAGAATATACCATACTAGTGCCTGGTATGGGATATCTGTAACACCGAGTATCTGATAACTATTAACGCTAGATCACATCTCAGGTACTGAGGTTGGTGCTCACAGCTCGAGTATGTATACACAACACTGCTAACCATCTCTCAGAAAAGTCGCAACCTCAGTCTCCCATGGATTGTGGTAAATTCTTACCGTCTTCTCCGCCTTGCTGTGCGCACATCCGTGGTGTAAGCATAGAGCCTTCAAGTTGTCAGCCCGGTCTGCGTAGTGGCCAGATTTTGGACACATAACACGAGAGTCCATGTGGACGGTCATGAAATGTCTTCGTACATTTGTACGAACGCTCTTAGCCGCATTGGCATCCGCTGTCTTCTCGAATATAGCAAATGTGACTTGGCAGATAGGTCATGCCAAGTAGCGGCTCCCATCTTCTCTCCGCAACAGCCTTTGGCCGGTGATAGGGAGATGCGCATACTTTGGAACCTTCTTTCATCTGAAATGAAAAGCTGAGTTCCTGTGTACGCCCCCAAAATAAGTGGCTCGGAAGAGCTTCTCACTTGCTGGCCGATGGCCGCACTAGTGATATGAACACGCGCAGTTATATGGCGGCGAACCAGAAGCTGTTCTATTTGTTTCTGTTGAGGAGGAAAAAATTGAGCTGCCGCTGATATAACATGCGGGAGAACCTTCAGCTTAGTAGGCCCATCGGTTTGCCAGGTAGAGAGATAGTCATAGTCTACTGTGGCTAATGCTGTACCTTAAGTCAACGCAGGAATATGGGACTAAAACTCAGTTACTGATTAGTAGCGGAAAGCTATATCTAATCATTTATTGACGTCATATGCAACCGAAGTAGACGCAGGCACAGCATTGGCAGTAGCAGTGGCAGTGGTAGTGGCCTGGGCGGAGGCGGGGGAGAGTAGAATAGAGGGGAGATCGCTATCCGCAGCCGGTGTAGAAGAAGAAGCTACGCCTTCTACAGTTGGGAAGCAAAGTATCATCAGCTTCGGCTGCCTGTGATCATTGGTGCGGCAGTGGGTTGGGATCTTCTGTTAAATCCCGACGTCTTTCAGGCCTCTTCCCAGAGGCCCCTCATTCTGGATCGGAAGATCGGAGGGATTCCGTCGGAAATCGAGACAGTCCTGCCGAATACCACGGGAGATTTATTCTCCAAATGTGAAGTTTCTCGCGACATTGCTGAAACTACCGTTTCTCTAGAGATAGAAGCAATTTTGACGACTAGACCCTAACTCACAAAAATAAGTAATTAGTTTCATGCTTAGTAACTCGAAATTTAGCCAGAGGCAGATATTTGTACCAAGAATGTGCGGCAAGGAAAGTTAAAGACGATCTTTTACAGAATTGCCAATCAGCTGAAGATTATCAACATAGAGAAGCTATCTCCGAAACGTTAGGGGCCAACGGAAGACGTAGCGCTGTAGTGAGATATGGAAACAAAATGACTGATTAAACAGATAATTTGGATAAAGCTGTTGATAGTAGTTCGTAGTATGTATAATATCGGTTCGAGTCGAACTTGATCGAGATTTTGGAAAGCTAAGTGCTTATCGACGCAAACGACAACGTTTGTCTTGGTGCTATGGTAGGTACTAGTCTGAGCAAATGTGCTCAAAGACTCGCTGTGAAGGGTACCGCATATAGCAAGATAGTGGCGCAACTTTGCTGCCGATATATATGTTTTGAAAACGGCTTGATGTTAGTATGCAGGCTATGTTAATATGTGACTGATGCCGGGATGCTAGAAGTGAGAGATGTGAAGAAAGAAGATAAACCTACCTGGGACATATGCGGCAATCATAACAAATAACAACAGCTATGTGCCAAAACAGCAGTTGCACCTATAATTAATAAGATTATCTTTCTGATACGTGGCCTAATAGAGGCTTCATACGGAAGCACCAGGTTACCGGGGATTATTGCTTCTATAGTGCCTAGCCTATACCACTTTATGAGATGTGGCACGGAAAATAGCCAGAGTTACGCTTCTTCCCCATGGATTGGCTTTTGTCGTAGTAACTATAATCAATATTGTGCTGCTGTGCCAAATTTTGCTACTACATCCAATCATTTGGCTAGTGTCTGCTAAACATGTAAATACAGGAGCTCCAAGATATTAAGTAGAGGGTTATCCCTCGTCTCCTTCTGCCTACAGTTTTCCTGCATATTCCCTGTAACTTATTGTCTAACAAGCAATCAAGACATTGTGAGTTGGTCTCAGTTATGTTTCTAACATTCGTAGCATAAAGGACTAAACGCCTGAATCCCTCTCTAGAATCCCAAATAGCAACGCAGGTTGTGCTGCTAAGCGGTAAATCCACTATAAACACAAGAATTTTCTTGGCTGCCTTTCATACAGCAGTCCTTTGCCTGGAAATGGTGAACCACAGTGTAAACTATTAGGGCTGGGTACTTACATATATGAATGATAGTCAATATATATATATATATATATGCTAAGCTTATGTAAATTTTCATTCAAGGCCAGGAGTCATATTATTAGCCAGCATTAGTTCAGAATTTGATGCTAAGCTGAAGTCCATATGAAGCATATTAAGATATACTACTTAGCTTTTGACCAATTAGCCCAGTAGATGTAACTAGCGCTGCCTAGCCTGTATACTTTCAATACCAATAACTGTGAATAGTCTTTACTCAAAATGACCAACTCGACCTTGTAGAGCAATTCGGTATCTATATTGTATTGCTAATGTAAATTCAAAGTGTCCTGAATAGGCTTGACTTGGGAGTTCCGCCTTGGTTGAAAGTAGTCGATTTCAATATATATTTTGGTGTCGATAATGGGCTGGTAGCCAAGACGTCCCTATAAATATGTGTATTTGATCTGAGCGAACGGCCAATCAACATTTTTTGCTAATGCTGATATTAAAGCATAGCACATGTTTAATTACTATCAGTAGTAGCAATATTTCAATTAAACCTACACTGCTACTGGCTGAAGTCATAGGTTACACGGCCAGTAGCCGCGCAAATACGTGACAGACACTGAAAGCGTAAAGTATAAGAAGGCGTAACAAATTGCTGTAGTACACAAAATACAGAGAATACGCCTTTGTCAAGCAAGCATTACAATGCAGAAACTTCATATGCCCATGTTCATAAAATAAGGTCCTACAAGACCTTGTTACCTACTATCGTGAGATGCTAGCAAATGTTATCCACATATTGATGTGCTTATACGAGCCAAGACATTGATATATAATCTTTGAAATCGAAGGTGATCCATTCTCATGTGGCGGCTATTATACCGGGGGGTACGTACGAAGTATCTTCATATGTACAATGCAGCATGTTGCTTTTACTAAAGTAATGTTTCAATTTGGACTACTTAATCCGTAGGCTGTTTTCTACTATCTATACTAACATGACACGTTGTACAAAGACAGTTTGTTAAAGAGAAGATTGAAAATTGACCGATACATGTCGGGGTCGGTTGAAATGCTTACTGTTTGTTCAAAGATACATTATTAGAATTTAATGTTTATTAACACTTACTAAACGGTGGTATATCCACATTCCACATGTCACATTACAAAGGTATAGAATGTTCTCATTAGATGCTGTATTGTTCCAAGTAAAACAAAATCAAAGACTAGATAAACACCTCAGACCGCCAAATTCAAAGTCAAAGATGCAAGATACAAAATGCAAAAACAACAGTATAACGAACGCTAGGCACCAATATCCTTCCAAACAAAAGCTAAAAGCAGATTGTACTGAATTCCAGACACACTAAAAAACCCACCACTAACAAAAAACTCCTAAACGCTAGCCCAAATCTTGACTGAAGGCATACCATGGGAGATCATGGTACAAAGATAGATGGCAACTGCAATGGATCCAGTCACCCTTGGTCACGTATATGGCACAATCTAGTAGTCTTCAAGAAGTAGATGCCCAATATCCAATTCCCAGTGGCTCCAGATCACATCATAGATACTGAGGTTGCGACTTACAGCTCGAGTATAGATACCCACAACTGCCAGCCGTCTGTTAAAAAAGGTGCAACCTCAGTTCCTAATGGATTGCGGTAGTTAGTCACTATCTTCTCGGCCTTGCTATGCACACAACCGTAGTGCAAGCACAGGGCCTTCAAGTTATCAGCCCGATCTGCGCAGCGACCAGACTTGGGACACATTGCACGAGCGTCCATGTGGACGGTCATGAAATGTCTTCGCACATTCGTGCGGACGCTCTTAGCTGCATCGGCATCCGCTGTCTTCTCGGACACAGCGAATGCCACTTGGCAGATAGGACACTGCAAGTAGCGACTCCCATCTTCTCTCTGCAACGGCTTTTGGCCATTGATAGGGAGAGGCACGCACTTCAAGAACTTATCCATCCTCAAAATAAGGAGTCGGAAGCCCGTGTATGGCCCTCCAGCAGCAAGTGACTGGGAAGAGCTTACTTGCTGACCAACAACTGTGCTAGAGCGGTTCACCCGCGCAGTCACAGGGCGGCGGAGCTGAAGCTTTCCTTGAATGTCTTGTACAAGAGGAGGCTGGACCGCACTGGTAGGCTCATTGTGTTTTCCGTCAGACAGATAGTCATAGTCTAAAGCGGCTGATGATGTACCTCCAGTCAGTGCAGAAATCTGAAATTGAGAATCGGATTCAAGATAGTAGCGGAAAGCTATATCTATTTGATCATTGACGTCATATGCACCTGAAGTAGAGGCAGGGACAGCAGGGACAGAGGCAGAGGCGGAAGAGACTGAAATAGCCGGGAGATGGCTATCTACAACCGGAACAGAAGAAGTAGAAGCTGCGCCTTCCAAGTCTGCGAACGAGTTGACACCAGCTTCGACAGGCCGAGATCTGTGATGCGGCCGAGGGTTGAGATCCTCAGAATCCCGACCTCTTTTGACAGTGACAGAAGTCTCCGCTCTAGATCGGGAGAGCTGGCTGACGGAATCTACAAGAGAATAATTCCCCAAGAGTGGAGTTCCCATAGCACCGTTAGTGGCTAGCGAGACAACTGGTTGCTCGCCTGTTGCGTTAACAACGGCCATCTCAGGCAAGGGCAATTCCAAAAGCGAGGAGGGCATGGGCAGGGCCAGATTAGCCATTGTGGAAACAGCCGCGGAAGCGGCATGGTCATTGCTGACTGGTTGATGACGGACTGAAGAGTCCCTAGACATAGCCACATTATAGTGAACAGAATCCATTTCAACGATTGAAACCTACAACGGAAACAGCATGTTAGTGTTCAGGTACGGTTTGTGAATTCAATATAAGTTAGTCATAGATATTCGTACCTAACTTATGAATGAATGTATCTTATAATGAAAAAAAGGCGTAGTTATGGTAGCATGGAATCGCCGGGAAGAATGATAACTTTGACAACTGAACAGTGGTCAGAAAGATCGAAGGGAGAGAATGATATATCTAGAGATCTGGTGCGCAAATAGAAAGCGTAGAACTGTAGTGAAGAGTTCAGATAAAGCGGGGTATCAACGAATGTAGTTCTGATAACAGAATATGCGTGTTTGACAGAGCTATATCGAAATGGTAGTGATATGCTGATTTTTTGGGTTTGTTGTATCAAAGTTTAACATTTAACTACATTGATATATGGGCAACCCGGCTCAATTTATACCTTTGAGAGAACGCTAATACTGTGCTGCTATAAACGCCACCATCACCTTCTGCCTTCGCAACATGATAGAGGTACCCGTCTAGGGGACTAGGCTCTAAGATATATCGCCTGCAAGGGCATCGCGAAGAGAATAGCGCAACAACTTTGTTGCCACGCCATTTCCGGTTTCGTGGACGGCGAGATGCTACCGGATAGGAAACACGTCTATACACATGACGCTAGAAGTGTGCGTGCTCAAGGCCTTCATTTACGGAGTATAACACAAGTGAATGATGAGAATAATATGGGGAGGTCACTACAGACAACAGTGGCTATCTACTGAGTTATTGGAATGCCTACATTATGGTCGAGGGGCATTGCCTACAGTCCTTACGCCGCAGAAGCCTTGAGACTATCTAGTGTACGCTACAAAGTCTGGCGTAGACTTCTTTATCAGAATTGGCACGGGAAACAACAAAAGCCACGATTCTTCCACATCAACTGTCTCTTTCCATGGTGGCTACGAGAATCCACTGCTGTGCCAACTCCTTTTCCGTCTTCAGCTATTGGGGTTACGGCTACTAGGTTGTATTTGCCCATCTAAACAATATCCTTTACCCTTTTGCCTGCCGTCCGTTTTGGGGTTAAAAGAATATGTATCCGCAGTGCAGACTGTCAGGTTTGGGTCGGGGACTTTCTTATTTGAAAGATAGAATATATGTGCTTAGCTAATGTACGTTTTCGTTCGGGGGCTAGAATCATCATCACGTCAGTCCGTATCAGTCCAGAATTTGGTCCTCAGCTTAAACTTATGGCCATATCGGGCATATCAGTTTAGGCTATTGGGTCCTTGTCCAATCAGCCCAGAATGTGCCATCAAGCTAAAGCCGTCGAGCCTCTATACCGGAAACTATCTTTTAAGTGCAGCAATTTGATTGAGGTCGATAATTTTAGTCTTGAACTCAGTATCGCATTTTCAAGGCGTCGTACAAACCCTTTATAATGTCAGACTGAGGGGTCTGACATTTGACAGAAACTATCTCTCACTAAAGGTCTTGGCAGGGATGGAAAATAGTTTAAGGCCCGCTTACTCGATTTATACCTATTTGGCTAGCACATATGAGCGTATCTACAGGCGCTCTATATCCTGACTATAGCTACGCATAATATCCTCTCTTCTTCTCAATGCGTCAATTCGCACTTACAGCAATACATTCAGTTTCCTGACATGGGACTTCATATCTTGGTTTGTAGTCTAGCCCCGTTTCAGTTCTTTGAAAATTCATCTGCATTAGGAAAACCTGTGTCCCACTATCTAGTCTAAGTACACTAGCGCTATATTTAGATTATAAATTACTTCGCTGAGGCTTAAAGTGATAATAGTCGGTGACTTCTTTGCCTCAAAGCATAATCTTACCTCAACTTTACTTATACAGGTCGGCCAATCAATCACTCAGCTATAATTAGTCTTATAGTTTCCGAAACCGGCATAATTTATTCATTTATATTATGGCCATAGAGACCTCAGATCAATCCCCAAGTCTTCATATATAAGATTCAAATACCCTACGTTTATCTACTAACCTTGTAATCAATGTTACAGAGATACATTAGAACAGAACAAGAGTAAATCTAACAATGGTATAATTGAATATTTTAAGCGGATATCATAAAGCTTCGCCTATGGCTGATATGTGACAGCAGTGAATGCCAATAAAAGAATATTTGTAAATAACGGGTAGTCAAAACACTCTTCGCCTTCAAGTTCGTCTTCATGTCCTCCTGTTTCCCTCACGACCGGACAGTCATCGTATTATTGGACAGCCTAATCAATGGTTTGCTGTAGTGCGGGCTTAATAGTTGATAGCTAAGATTGCTGCTTGTGTTTCTAGTAGCATCACGTACAACCGTGGTGTCTGCTGCACAGTTTATTCTATGTTGTCATCTTCTCATTCTCCACCTCTTATTCGCAGTGCCTAACAGTCAATAGTGAATGTCGGTATCTGTCTCCAGAAAACTGACTGTATAGAACTGTGACGGATCTGATTAGCCTTGAACTAAGCGATATCTTCCTCAGTTTCATGACAATTATATTTGGTAATCTTGACGCGTCAATCGCTTGAAGATTGAAGTGTCAATACTTCAATGCGAGATCGTGCTTGGCACGTGGTTCAAAACTTGATTAGGAAAATACTAGGAGCAACTTAACTAAAATATGTTATAGAAGTCAAGTTTGCGTTTGCGTAAGAACCTAACGAGGCAAAAAGCAGACGTTGTTGATGAAATGGCAATTTTTCAACCAAAAAGGTGCTTGATTGATTTGATTGATGTTATATATTAT
>LXKZ01000074.1:0-32106 GCA_001856765.1 Endoconidiophora polonica | reverse complement strand
GTATACTGGACTCGCAGGCTGATACATAGTACATGAACAATCACCGACTGGTCGTTCAAAAAAAGAAGCACTACCCTTATGTGTGTACTTACGTCTGACTGCCATTGCTACAAAATTAAACGACGCCATGCCCCACTCCACCCTCGTTTGGTTATGAGTCGGCTACGGAACTCCGATGGGGACTTTCTTATTCTTCTTGCTTTTCTAAACTTTTTCCTTTCCGTTTTCCTTCTCTTGTTTCCTTTCCTTTACTCCTCCTCTTCCTTATCTTCATTACAACTAAACATTATCAGAACACTCAGTCAGTTCGGTAAGTTCACGAACCTACTCAGCCCTACTAGGCTTGTATGAGAGTATTGCACGTCTTGTGGCATGTATGTTCTGTAATTCACTGTCCCTAAGCTACTTAGCCCGGACGCTCTTAGGGAACCATCCTGTCGACTTCTTGGCTTCACTAAAGCGAGGATTCCCTTAAGCACGAAGAATTAGGTAGTCTACTTTGGTTTCCCTATTATTTTTTATCTTTCTTAGCTATGAGGTCTGTGAAAGACTAAATTTGCCTTTGATTTTTTGGTGCCTGTTAAGATTCTGCAAAATTGGGATGGCTTTTGCGTATCGTCATCGGCCTTCCAAGCCCTCTTGAAGTTGACGGTCGGTCCCACCACCGTGCGGGTTGATGTCGAGAGGCATAAAGGCATGCCTTCTCGAAGGTAACGATTCAAGGTGCTCTCATATGACAAGTGAATATCTGAAGACATGTCAGAGGCTACTATAACTGCAATAGAGGAGACGGTTCCAGAGGGACTTGTCAAGCAACAAGACAGAGGAACCACTTTTGCCCTGCACTGGCAGGTATTCACTTGCCCTGTGGGGATACTTTGCATCGTTACCATCATAAGACATGCCCTCATGTCTCTCTTAAATCAAACCGCGCTGATGGTGGTACCGTTGACTTGAAGAGGCTTGGAGTGTGCTAGTCTTCAGCGCGTTTGTAACCTATTTGTAAGCCGATAGTGATACGCGGAAAAAGGGTTGTCGAAAGTGGATATCGCAACATATTATCTGCCAAAATATACTCAATGAAACACAATATAGGTCACGTAGCATGTAGTACTGATATCTGTGAAAATTACTGCCTGAATATTTTGCTTGATGTCTCATTTATGCCATTTTGTGGTCCCGTTCATAATTTGGTTCTAGACATATTTGACAATTGTAGATTTCTATATAATATTACAATAAATAATTGCTGCTATTTGAAAGATATGGTCAACAGACGTGATAAAGAGGGGGGGGGGGTTATGGTATAGACCGCAAAGTGTGCGAAGATGTAGTGAAGAAAAGAGCATAAACCGTTATAAAAATACAAAACATAAGATTGGGTACTGACTTTCATCAAGACTTGACAATTTGGCAAGTTAAACTTGATTTATCATCAGTGACATCGACCTTTGCTGTATCGCCCTGTGTCAACTCACCGCGGATTATCTTATCTGCAACGATATTCGAGATCTCCTTGGTGATGAGTCTGTTGAGTGGGCGAGCGCCGTACTTGGGGTCATAGCCATGCTCGGCAAGCCAATCACGTGCCTCGCTAGAGACATCTACTGCGATACGGCGATCGTCGAGGCGGCCTTGGAGCTGTTGTAGGCGGATATCAGCAATCTCACGGATGGCATCCTTGCCGAGGCGCTTAAAGACTATGAATGAGTCGATACGGTTGAGGAATTCCGGCGCATAGCTGCTTTGAACCACATCCATGACGGCCTTGCGGACTTCGGGGTCGATATCACCCTCCGAGGTTTCTTTGTATGGATGTAGTGGGTTCGCACCAACCAGGATATCAGCGCCTAGGTTAGACGTGAAGACGATAATTGTATTGCGAAAATCGACTTTATGACCTTGAGCATCTGTTAAGAAGCCCTCGTCAAGAACCTGTAGTAGTAAAGCCGAGATGTCACGATGCGCCTTCTCGAACTCGTCGAAAAGAAGGACAGCGTAGGGCTTGCGGCGGACTTGCTCAGTCAACTGACCCGCATCTTCGTAGCCTACATAGCCGGATGGTGCACCAATTAGGCGGGAGATTGTATGCTTCTCTTGGAACTCGCTCATATCAAAGCGGACGACAGCGCGCTCCGTGCTGAACAGGAACTCGGCGAGTTTCTTGCAAAGCTCCGTTTTGCCAACGCCAGTAGGTCCTAGGAAGAAGAAGGAAGCGGCAGGTCGGTTGTCTCCGCTAAGACCGGCACGCTGAAGACGGACGGCATCAGAAACAGCCTTGATGGCTTCATCTTGGCCCTTGACAGAGATACGGAGAGTGTCCTCCATGTTGACGAGCTTTTCGATATGACCCGAAGTCAACTTGGTGACAGGGATGCCGGTTATGCGTGAAACAACAGTAGCGATGTCATCGGCAGTTACAGAATCATGGATCAAGCTATCGCCATCTCTGCTCACATCGCCTTCTTGTGGAAGTTTTTGTACGAGATTTGGGATGACACCAAAGCGAAGCTCGGAGGCGCGACCGAAATTACCTTCGCGTTGGGCTTTTTCAAGATCAATGCGTGCTGTATCAAGTTCACTTTGGATGCGCTTGATGGAATTAACTTCGGCCTTTTCTGCTTCCCATTTGCTGTTCAAAGATTCGCGCTCAGTCTCCAAATTCTTGAGATCGCTCTCGAGCTTCTCGCGGCGCTCTCTGCTGGCAACATCCTTTTCTTTCCGCAGGCTTTCGAGCTCGATTTGAATGGTCATGATCTTCTGGTCGAGAGCCATAATATTCTCAGGTTTGGACTCATGTTGGAGCTTGAGGTGGCTGGCTGCTTCATCCATGAGATCGATGGCCTTGTCAGGGAGGAAGCGATCGGTGATGAAGCGGTTAGAGTAAGACGCAGCAGCGACCAGAGCACCATCAGTGATACGAACGCCATGGTGCACTTCATATTTTTCCTTGATTCCGCGTAGAATGCTGATTGTATCTGTAACACTAGGCTCATTCACAAGGATTGGTTGGAAGCGACGAGCTAAAGCAACATCTTTCTCGATCAGGCGATATTCGGCAAGTGTAGTCGCGCCACAGCATTGTAGTTCTCCACGAGACAGAGCGGGCTTGAGAAGGTTGGAGGCGTCGATGGAGCCTTCAGTTTTACCAAGTCCAAGCAGGGTGTGAAGTTCATCAATGAACAAGATAACTTCACCATTGGACTTTTGAACCTCGTCCAATACGCGCTTGAGTCTTTCTTCAAAGTCGCCACGATACTTGGAACCGGCAATGAGTGAGCCTAGATCGAGTGTAATGACACGCTTATTCTTGATACTTTCCGGGACCTCGCCCTGAACGATTCTCAGTGCAAGGCCTTCGAGAATGGCAGTTTTGCCGGTACCAGCGTTTCCGATTAAGACTGGATTGTTCTTGGTTCGTCTGGAGAGGATTTGGATAGTGCGTTGGATCTCGCTATCGCGGCCGATCACAGGGTCAAGTTTACCAGCCTTAGCTTTGGCGGTAAGATCAACGCCGAATTCTTCTAGTGCAGACTTCTGTTCGCCACCGCTCATGTCCATGCGATGAGTGCCACCTGGAGGTTGAGGCTGGCCACCGTGACCGGATGCATAGCTGCGTGATTGAGAGAACAGAAATGCTATATTTTGAACATTATGGCGTATAGAAGTGGTAGTAGCGCCGAAGGCGGGTATCGGCACTCGGAACGGAGGAGTGGATAGCATAGCTCGGGAGCGCAGAGCTCGCCGAGCTGCAGATGTAAGTTGCAGCCGAGCTTGCATGGTTCTACAAAGACAAGAATCACTTAGATGTGGGATAGTGTGATGAACAGGAATAATCAAAAGAAAAGAAAAGAAAAGACCTTTAAAGACAATGATCGCCTGGGAGTCAAGGCGCTCGCCTATATATAGCTGTGTCTCATCACCGGAGAATCACCAGACTTTCATAGAAATGAGGCAAGCTTCATGAATCTCCGCGGCTATCCTAGAAGCTTCAACGTTATTTCTCGTAGCTTCCAGCATGGTCTTGGACTAGGAACGTAAAGTCGTAGCGCTAGCGCTAAGCTTGTAGGGCCCACTATCGCGCCTGATCATTGCAATCTTATCTACGGCCGATAAAGGATAATATTCGGTGTTATACGCCACACTGTGCAAGGTCAGCCACACCCCGCTTTTCTCAACCAGGGCTAGCGGAAGGGTTTGTGAAATTCTAGTCTTCCCACAAAATTTTTAAATGTGTGGGCGGCCCTGCACCACAGACAGCGAAATCCTACTGGGCGGTTTCCGGACACTGGCTAGCCTGAGCGTTCCACTAATTCGTCAACGATAGGGAATCTCGTCTTCCTTTCCTACTTTCTGTGTTGTGTGCTGAATCTTCCTCTTCTTTTCTTTCTTCCAAATCCTCGTTCACCCGGACGACAAAAATCAGACACAATGGCCCCCGTCGCGCAAAAGTGGTACCCTACCGACGACAACTCGGAGCTGAAGCAGGTGAGTTTTCCTTGCTGCTCTCCATGGTATTGACGATAGTGTTAGGCGAGACTTGGAACTTCGATACAAAACGATATTTGATATTTTGGGGACGGCATATGAGAGACCGACGATTTACACTATGAGCACCATAAATCCCGATATCCGATCCGAGACGATACTACGGTTTCTAATAACTTGACCGAAAATGTACTATAACCGGGCATCACAACTACAACTATATCCAACTTTCCCAATTTGAGATCCAACACATCCGCCGAAAGTGACGACAGCGCTATACAAACTTCGTCAACCACGACTGCTCAAACCAGCGCACTATCTCTCTTCGAATATCAAATCATTGTTTAGCTACAACGTCTCGCCGTGACACCAGACTTGAATTCTCCATCAGTAACGTCTGGAGCGCATATACTGACTCGTTCTCTCTTCTCGACATCTAGACCCGCAAGGCTGTCCGCGCCTGGACTCCTCGTGAGTCTCTGGTTCCCGGAACTGTCTTGATCCTGCTGGCTGGCCGTTTCCGTGGCAAGCGCGTCATCCTACTCAAGAGCCTTGACCAGGGTGTTCTGCTGGTCACCGGCCCCTTCAAGATCAACGGTGTCCCTCTGCGCCGCGTCAACTCCAGATACGTCATTGCTACCTCTCTGAAGGTTGATCTGGCCGGTCTGGACCAGGCCAAGGTTGACGAGGTTTCCAACGCCAAGTACTTCACTTCCGACAAGGAGGCCCAGAAGGCTGGTGAGGAGGCTTTCTTCAAGAATGGCGAGAAGCCCCAGGTATGATTCTACTACACCCGGACAAGTTCCGGACTTCTCCTGAAATTGCCAGGCTTCATTTCGAATTCAGAGACTAACATTATCTACAGAAGAAGGAGGTTAACGCTACCCGGGTGGCCGACCAGAAGGCCATTGACAAGGCCCTGCTGGCTAACATCAAGAAGGTTGAGATGCTCTCTTCTTACTTGTCCAGCTCTTTCTCCCTGCGGAAGGGTGACAAGCCTCATGAGATGAAGTGGTAGATGTTCGATATACCCCCGCAAACAATCAAAAAATTCGTCTTCGGCGCTTCATGAATTGATTACGAGAGGTCTTTCGAAAAACAAAAGAGAGAACACAAATGGGATACGGGAACAAATCAAAGAAGAAACCAAAAAAGCCCATAAGCCATGAATCAATGGGAAAAAAAGAATAAAACGTGAACAATATTTCTTTCCATGAGTACTACCCTCTTTTTTCATCTTTCCTGCACCTTTTCACATACCCTCTATCCTTGAACAACGTTATCATCTTCTGTCTATATCCTTTCACTTAGCTATGGATACACCTTATCTGGAAAGATTAAAAGAGGCAAAGCAGTCATGTACGTGAATCGACACGAGACTAGGCTTTTTTGTACTTTTTTTTGGCTAGTAGATTGTGTGATATGATCAAGGTTGTAGTACGTTAGACAGAGCTCGGTGATGTGTAGTAATCAAAGCGCCATCTTTGCGACTCCATACATGCACCTACGTCATTGAGTATCTTAGGTAACTACGTCTGGATGTTTCGTAAGGTACTCGACCATTTCAGACTGTGTTACCAATCTCTGTTTTGTGGAACATTCTTTCATTCAGGTACTCTTTTATACTAAAAAGGTTATCTTGACGTTGACATCTCATGCTCACACACTCTCTATCCTCTAACGTGTGTCTATGTTGGGTATCATAAAGGAATGAAGACTACTGGGTAATAAGGGAATAGGGAGTATCGGGTCAGGAAAAAAAAGGATTCGGTTTGCCTCTTGATCAACAAAGAGACGGGCAAAAATACTCGTGCGAAGATTATCACAAAAAACAGCCACATTTCTTTTTTGTTTTAACCTTAATATTGGAGATATCATTCTTTCCACCGACATTCTATTTCATTCTTGTTTGGGGTTTTTTATTACTTTCTTTGTCTTTACATGTTTTCTTGTCTTTTTTTTCTCTTACGGAAAGAACCTAAAAGAGGAATAAATGCGCTCTTAATTCTACTAGAATGCATTTTTAACGTGTCATGGTATACATAAAAAAATAAAAAAATAATTAACAAAAATTGCAATCTTCGATGAAGAAGGGAGGTTGAAAAACAAATATGTGCTGTATGGCAGATAATTTAACAGAACGGGGGGCAATGTCTGAAATGGGACTAGAGTCTCTTGACAGAGGTGAGATGGCGGGGAGTTTTGTGGTCGACGTGAGATTTGGGTATCAATAATTGATCAACTATAGAGTCTGTGACAAAATGTACTAGTAATTTGTAAACTACTTAGTTAGTCCCTAACATTAAGATCGCATAAAGTTGTGAGATCATTTGATAGAGACTTTGTGTTATGCAAGATATAATAAGGATGCTAAATCATAGCTATGATGCTACACTGCATTGGAAAAGTTGGGTATCTGAATGTTGTCGTCTGCATTATTAGCAGCTGTAGGTTTTTTTTGTGTTGATTGAGATGCTGATATCTATCGACCATTCTTGCTTGAATAAATGGAGAAAGAAGGGGGGTGAGAGAGACAGTCAAATATGGAGTTTATTTGGTGATTTATAGGTCTCGATCAACCCAACTCTGGATGATACCTTCCAAGGTGGCATCGTAGTGCTGGATAGAGACGGATCCATCGGCTTCAACACTGGTGTTGGCCTGGACAAAGACCTTGCGGGGCTGCTTATTCGACATGACAACGTTGCGAACCTTGGTACCCCAGAATTCAGTGTCAACCTCGGTCATTTTGAGATAGAACCTGGAGCCCTCAACGACATCAGCTGTAGACTTGTAGATGTGTAGTCTTTGCAAATACTTGCCAACAGCTGTTAATGTATAGTTAGTATATGTTTAGTTGGGATGTATGAAGGATATGACAGACGTACCATCACGACCAGCGGTCAGAATCTTGGAACGGTCCAGCTTGATAGTCAAGTCTGACAGATTCTCGTTTGCATACTCAAGTTTGCAGAAGCCATCTTCAGCTTGCAGGAAGCACTGTCTAACAGTTAGTATTGGTCACGATTGCTCAGGACAAGAGATTATCGATTTACCTGAAGGATAGAGAAACGAGCTTGAGAGTGAGCCTGGCCCCACTTTTGGCTCTTGGGATCCCACATCTCGAGAGATACCAAACCAGCACGGGCCATGGAAAGGTAGGCAGCGTACAGGACATCACCAGCCTCGCTGTTGATATCTGTAGTGCCGTCACCAAAGCCAAAGATCTCCAGAACGGGGAACTCGCAGCACAGGTACATAGCAACCAACTCAGCACGGCACTCCTCGTATGAACCGGCAATGCTGCCAAACACGGAGCCCCAGGTCTGGCCAACCTTGTACCAGGTGTTGACGGGGGCATTGGTCAGAGGGCTGATGGGAGGGTTCTTAGGGTCGAAGTTGAAGATGCCAGGAGCAGTCTCTTGCAGGAGCTTACCGCAACCGTGACCAGTCAGCTCGTGCAGGCCAACCTGGACCTCAAAAGAGCTGTCACGGTGCTTCTGGTAAACATCCATATCCACATCTGAAATGAACGGGATTTTCTCGTTGGCACTCTTAGCGCTCAGAACGTTACCAAGAGATACGTTCTTGAAACCCTCAGTCTGGCGAATATCATCGTAGTTGGGGATGTTGATACCGGCGGGGATGCCGCTACCAGCAAAGGTTAGGACTTCAAGGGAAGTGAAATCGGGAGATAGGAACTTGTCCTTTTCGAATTCAGCGCTCCAGGGCAGAAGAGGAATTAGCTTGGGGGCGCTGTCAACCAGCTTGCCGAAAGCAAGGGTACGCTCCTTGTTCACAATAGCGGCAAAGCCTTCCCACTCACCACGGACACCAGCAGGATCACGGTAAGTTTCGATGAAACCAACATTGCACTCAACCTCGGGCTGTTTGTCACGAATCCAGAAGCGCTGGCTGTCCTTGAAGTCTAGCAAGGAGCCATTGTTGAAGGACTTGGCATAAGCCTCGTGCATCTTGTCTTGGTTCTCGTTGGAGGCGCTCTCGCGGGCCTTGGCCATATACTCAGAGGCAGCCTTCATTTCAGCAGCGTAATCACCATAGACAAGCTTGATGGTCTTGCCTTCTAGCAGACCACTCTCGACGGTGAACTCAGAGTCAGTGCCAATATCGCCGCCAGTAGCGGGGATCTGCTTGACGGCAGAGGCGATTAAGATCTGGAAGATACCTTCAGGAGTTTTGACCAAACGGGTGTTCTCAGGCAGCAGGCCCTTCTTTTCCATCCAGGCAGAAACAGCATCGATCTCGTCCTTAGTAATGGTGGGGGAGTCAGGGTAGTAAGTGGTATTGTGGCCAGCATCTATGTAGCCAAGATGCAGGAGACCTTGGTTCTCGTGACTGAATATGGCACCCTTGGTGGCATCGTAGAAGGCCTGGGCCTCTGGTGACGACTTTGCTAGGGCAGCAAAGACAGACTCATCACAACGGGGAATGAACTTGGAATCACCAAAGCTCTTGTAGTTTCCATTATTGCCAAGGAACATGGCGGCATACTGCATGAAAGCAGCCAGGCCAGCTTCGTCAACATTAGCCTTGGAGGCCAGAGCCTTCCAGTCACCGTGGCAGGCCTTATGCAGAGCAATGATGAAATCATAGATGGGCTCCGACTCAGATGAGGTCTGTCTCAGCACGATACGGGTACCAGCAAAAGAGGCCCTGCGTTACACGGGTTTAGTTAGTCCTAAGCTTGACAGGTAAGGCTTGGGGGGGTGTGTGTAGGTGGTGGCGGGGCAGGCACGTAGGTATACAATAGCAAAAACTTACTTGCTGATGTAATGAGCATAGCGCTTCCGCTTGTTGTCTAGGGCATTGAAGTGCTTCTCAATCTCCAGACGCACAACGCTAGGTGGAGCGTCGGCCAGGTAGTGCTTCAGCTCTTCAGCTTTCATGGTGACAGATGATGAGTAAAAGCGAGTCAATATGATGGGGCAGTTCAGCGTGGTTGACTGAGGCACAAGCAGAGCAGATCTTCGGGACAAGCCAGATATGCAGGGATTCAATGTACGAGATGGATATGCTGAGAAAACGGAAGAAGGTATTGATGAAGAAGAAGAAAGTAAAGCTGTAAGATGGCAAATATGGCGAGTCGTTGGAGGGACACCTGCCTTTAGTAAGGTGGGAAGCCGTGGAAGCGCACGAGGCTGGAACCACCTGAATTGGCAAGCAGTCATTTTTCTCAAGATACGATTGGCTGCTTTTTTCTTACGTCTGACTTATGCAACGTTCGTTAGGGAGCGTCGATGCGCAGAAACAGACGACAGTAGAACTCTTTTAGGTCTTAAGCACCTGCCCATCTCTGCATAGTGGCTTGTCTAAGAAGGTCAGTCAAAAAGAGGAAGCTGCGCGAGCCACCAAGAAGATCCTTGGCCAGCCTATGGCTGTTTATTTTAATCTTTTTTTGGCAGAAAGCTTGCTGCAGTGTTGGAACCAGCCACAGCCCAAACGCCTCAGGCAACCCTTAGCCGCAGCGGTAACCTATGCACTAGAGGTGGACCCCCGACCCTTAAACTCACCTACTGTTCGAGGAAAGTGCCACCACTACTAGTACGTGACGTGCATACTAGTTGATCTAGTAATGAGTTATAAAAAAAATTTTAGTAGTTCAGTATTATGTTATTGTCTGCCAATCACATGCCACATAGCGGGGCATCTACAGCGGGGTTCTTTTGTAAAGTCAGAGACAAAACAACAGCGCTAGCACAACGAGTCTCCCATCTGTGCCAACTGTGTTGACAGTCCATAACAGAACACCGCCAATACCAAGTGTTTTGGCTAGCTATCCAATAAAAAAAAATTATCGAGCATCTCTACCGATCATGTTCTGTGGTTCTATGTCACGGCCACGGCCCCAAACAACTAAGCTTGTTAACACGTGGAGGTTGCTAGGATATTGTAGAAACTAACTCCTCGTCGGGTCACCCGTCTATCTAGGGGGATTTGACTGTCAAGCTTTCTTGAGCCAGCCCTCAAAAGTCCCGCAACGTGCTCCATCTGAACGTCCGCCTAGCGGTCCAAGGCCTTTTCCAGTCGACCTTACGATTGCTCTTACTTATCACTTTCCTAATGAGCTGAAATAGAGGCCCGAGTAAAGAAGCCAGGGGGCTATCTTCGGGACGCGGTCACTTCTCGCCCATCTTCTTCCGATGATGTTGTCCTTGTATGAGCTAAATTAATGTAGCTGACATAATCATATCAAAGTTCAAGAATATACAAACCATTACTTGTGTATCAAACAAAATGTGTATGTGTAATTATTGTTTGACTACCTTTCATTAAACAATCGCAACTTAAATCATGATATAGCCTCTCCACGCCTCTCCAGGAGACTGGATGGGGGTTAGACTACTGATTAATTACTGCTGAATATCCTATTGTGAATAGTATCTGCGTTTATGGCCTTCATCTATCATATTCGAAAGGAAATCAGGTCATAAAATTGAAATAGTTGAGTTAGTTGGTACAAAACAACTGATAGGTAACTTAACTTATTTACAATATATTTATTATAGGGTTATAACCCTAGTTACACATAATTCGTCAAAACTAAATCATTGCTACACTGCCACGGGTAACGACTGAAACTCTACTATTTTCAATAGATACACCTGGCCAACAGGCTAATGCTTTCCTGCAATGAAGGGCAAGCAGAGCTGAATCTATTATTACTAGAGATATTTCATGAATTTGTAGCTGTAGATGGAAAGTACGCTTAGTGATCTTAACCCACCCATGATATGTGCCGTACTACTAACAATGCACACTATCTTATGCCATCACATTTTTTCGCCCCCCACAGCCCGCAACAAGATATCGCAGTCAGCTATCACCAAATGATACACATATTTACGTGTATTAAATTAATGACGAAAAGCGACGCAGTAGCGGTGAAGCTAGCTTCTACTTGCCGATAAACTACGGGCCATGACAAAGCTGGCGGCTACCATTGCAGATGAGATCGGCCTACCAGGGTATATAATGGATATAATATCTTGTCCCTATTAAGCGCATTCAAAATGTCACTACATATTGAAATCGTAAGTAGCGGACAAATTATATATTAGTTTCTCAAACTATGAAGATACTAAGTAGCCGACATGGGATGCGGGGAAAGCGTTCCGTAGGCAAGGTTAAGATCGAAAGCTGATATCACATTTTTTTAGCGACCACCGCCTCAAGTCTACACACACAAGAATTTGAACGTATTTTCAGAAACAGAGCAAACACAGTGACGTCGAGATATTATCAAAGAGAAAAGCGCCATTAGAGATGCAATGGTAATGATAACATGGAGATCTGTGGACTAGTAGGGCGTGCGGTTTGTGACGCATCCCTCACTTATGACACATATGATACTATGTGGCGTTCATATGCAGGAGGCGGTTGGAGTAACACCGCCGATACTCGATTTAGAAGCAAGATGCTAGTTCTACGGATGTGTATATTGCATATCCTATCTCATGTGGCGTTATATTTGTAGATCTTATCTCATACATAAACGATACAAAGTGTTGACTAGGTGTTTATGTATGTCTTGACTCTCTATCCTCGTGATGCTTAAGATTTTGCGGTATTACATAAGAGAACAAAGTAATCCATAAATTATATTATCTTGAACGTATCGTAGGATTTGAAGATGAGCTAGTGAGTAAGACAAATGTACAGCCTGTCGGTGTTCTAGCTGCCATTATCACAGAAGATTGTAGTTGCTGCGTGGTACATAGTCACTACATATACGTGATATAGCGGACCTGAGTAGACTGCCAAATGTTCGGCGTGGAACAATATCTTGCGATGTCACTTGGAAGTGAAACACGACATTGACTCCAACGATCCCCCAGCATTATACGTACCAATGGTGGCCAAAGATGGCTTATGAGTAGATTTATGTAGGAGTATCGTTGTGCTTAGCCGGACGATACTCTATAAGGGGTTGCGGAGGGCTACAGTACACCCAATGATGCCAGCACATCGCCGACCCTCTCCGTATAACATATGAGCCAGTATTTAGACAGACCAGTAACTTACTTGACATTTTTTGCTTTACAATCATATGTTTAGCAAAATATTGATCGACTCCTTTAGAAGCATGAGTAGGCATCCACAAAAGGCTTTAGTGAGTTTTGGCAGCCATCGCCACACCATTAGCTAACAACGCCGAACAAAAACATTGTTTACTAAGGATACACACACTAGTTTAAGGAGGCGAAATATGGATATCAAAGCCTGTTTTACGAGCCAATAGGAACTATGCAAAAATCCTATCTCTAACTCAGGTATCCTCTGTCGGAGGTACCGCATACCGGTGCTGGGTTCGGCCAGTTCACCACCTACATCCTGCTTCGGCGGGGCCAACACACCCCATGAGTAGTTCTGTGGAAAGAGTCACTGGCATGTTTGTATTGGACAACCATCCGTACACGATCTGAAGGACTATCATGTTGATAACTCGTCATCGACGGGCCCAACCCTCTAAATCCTGCTTCGGCAGGGCTCAGCTTTCGCGTTTGATTTCTGTTTGCTTTGTGTTTATAGTGGGCTAGGACTCGCCTGGCCATCTTCATAGTTCTAGAAACTGAATTAGATTAATGATGAAAAAACCATGCTTGAAAGCTTCGATGTATGCTAGTCGGTAGCATCATGCTGAGACGAAACGATGTGCTTGATATACGTGTAATGTGATGTACAGCAAGCCACAACCAAGAATGCGATATTGGGGGAACACGGCAGGAGCCACTATCGATCAGCCAGCTAGCTATTGGTCTATTACAACATATATGTCGTCGTTGTTTTTAGGTATGCAGATGTAGAGCCCCGAATCCAACATTCAGCCCAATAACAAGAGCAAGTGATATATATTCGTTACTATCGTAATCGGCAAGACAACAGGCGAAACGCAAGAAAGATGCCGAGCAATCCCCAGGGAACGACGGAAATGGGACGCGGGGGATGAACCTCTCGATCTCTCTTTCTTTCTCTAAAGGGGGGGGAGAGAAACCCCAGAAGTTCCTGATCAGTTGGGAAACACGGGATGTTTACAGTTAGTTGTGCGATGATCTTAGATGGGGGTCAGCAAGTGCAGATATAGCTTTAGGCTACTGTTATTCGGTATTGACACGAATGGATCTGGTGAAAGTACGTGCTTTACGTTTGCAATTAGGCGGGGATTTACTGCTAGCGGACAATGACGATGATATGTGACTATAAAAAGGGAAATCGTTGAAAACTGCTCCTTTCTTATTACTGATTTAGAGAGACCATTTTTTTTTAAAATTATTACTCGATTAGAAGTGAACTATGACGAGGGAGATCACACGTGCAGTGCAACTTTGCATGAGGTTAGAGCGGAAGCAGTCAGTGATAACGAGCAAGTATCATCTAGATAGGGCGGTAGGAAGGACAAGAAGAAAGGAAGAGGACAAAGCTCTTGAGTTGGTCTCGCACGAAAAGACAAAGTGTCGTCCGGACTTTGATGATGACATCGTTACTCTGGAGTCCAACCCCCCCCCCCCCCCCCGAGATTTGTTTTGATTTCTCTGTCAGATAGAAGGAAAAGAAGAGCCAAGGAAGATGATGATAACGATGCTACCCTTGAAAAACCTGAAACTACGTCTCACAGTGGCAATAAATAGAATAAAACAAGAAGCACAACTAGCTATTTATCAGACAATCCTACGCCAGATCAGCGGTGAAGATTTACAAGCAAAAAGCTAAGTAGGGAATGCGCTCAGATGGCGTCAAGCCTTAGCTCTGTGAGATAAAGAGAAAGGAAAAATATAGAAGACTCCTAGACGACTAGACCAAACTTGTCCCTGAAAATCCAGGATGTGATGACAACATGAAAGACTAAGCATAGACTGCAAGTTTGGCGTTAATTCTTGCTTGTAAAGCAAGATACACTGTAAGATGTAATCTACGATGGATTTCGTATATTGGACGGACCACTTGTTGACGCTATGCTGGAAGGACAAAATAGACTATTACTGACTAGGCATGGGGGTCGTTTTGTTTCCTTATTTCGTTCTTCTATACTCTTTTTCGGGTGGCAAGGGATATTTGCCGAGCACCGGGACTCTTAATAGAGTATTAGAACCCAAAACCCAGAGTTGTAGTGGAAAGATGATCGGTGCATGTCTTCCAGAATATTTACTTGTGTGGATCCTGCAATTACATTCAAAATTCCTGTGCGGTGTTACTCTAGGAGAAGGAATCACACATAGAGAGAGTATAGAAGACTATAAAGAAAGAAATAGAATAAGAGCCTAGAGAGCCCTGTTTTTTGTTCTTTCAAAGCCTATAGCCAGTAGGCTTGTTTAAGGTCCAACTTCGCATACAACAAAAACCTCCTATCCCGTCCACGGTCAGCCGGCTAAGGATTTGCTTAGGCTGAGTTTGAGATTAGAAGAAGGGAAAGCGAGAGATCAGAAATATCTTCCTTTTTTCTCTCCCCCCCCCCCACGCCCCGACTATTTCGTATATATTGCACTAGTTGGAGACTTTCAACCTGTGAAATTGGGCTCTCGGCACTGGGGCTTTTGCTTTATTAGCGCCAATAAGGCTTACCAGCATTCTCTAGCAACTAAACTTGGCATGCCGTCTTTAGTTCTATCGTGACAAAAGCATTTGCTCCGATAGGGACTAATCTGCTAGCTAATCACCGCCTAATGAATCTCCAACTCGAGATCGGCCGCCAATGAAACCCTAAAACAATGGGACACTCATTTTCTCTCCCACACCTCACCGCAAAACCAACTGTGACATAATGTATCTCCAAATAGATAAAGAGGGCGGCGCTGCGCTAAGTCACTTGGACTACTTAGTGGGAAATGTTATAGTAAAGACTGCTTTGAAGTAATATTATAGCATGCCTAATATAGCCTTCGTAAGCCTAAGATGGGAAGAACAGTCAGATAAAGTCCCGTGATGCTATCCATGCGGGAAAGGTAGGAAGCAGATTTTGAACATTGAGATCTGTCTAAACCCCATATCTGCTTTGGACATGCTTTTAACTATTCGAGGCAAAGCTGAGACGAAGAATACATATAAGAGGCCGGGGTGGTATCGGATAATAGAAAGAGAAGCATAGATATAAACACTAAAAAACAGAGATGTCTTTTTAAAAGTGTAAGCGTGGAAAGAGACGGCTAAAAAAGTAGAGTTTTCTCGTCATAAATAGTTAACTTCTAATCGAGTAATGAGTTGAAAAAAAAGAAGTAGAGTTTTGCTGTTGCTTGACCTCTGAAATGCAACATCTTCGTCCATCTCCTGGACTCCTGGACAAAGAGGCTGCCTAACAAGGATACTTGGTTCTGCAGAATGCAGCCGGGCTCTAATAAGTCCATCATACTAATGCCTTAGTAAGACTTGTGAATCAAGATCATCACGACCCCAACCTACGAAGATCAAGAACGAAGCCGAACCTAACTTGACCTTAGCTGCATTTTTTTTCTTTCTTCGTCATTTTGCAGGAACTATCTCCTCCCCTCCCGGCGCTTGAACTTGATCGCCATTTCCTCTTTGGCTTGGCTTGTTCTTGATTCGGATACTCTTTAGTCATCTTTCACTACTTGCTCTATGCTCTAAGATGGGTACGAGAGCCTGGTTAGAGCATTCCCAAAGCCAACTTAGTAGTTCTAGGTAGGCCTCAGTTTCAGACACATGCAAAAGATAATCGTAGGAAGGAAGGGAGGACATATCGCTGACTTCATCGAGAGGACACAGAGATGCTCCATATGTAATTTACCTCTGTAACAACAGCAGCAACTACTATGTAGCGATATAAACTTCCACTCTATACACATACGTAGAGCGGCGTGTCATGCTTCAGAATGGCAGTGAAAGGCGACGCAAAACGAAATGACAGGTTAAAAAATTTTTTTTTTTTGGGGGGGGGGGGGGCTCCTAGACGCCTGCTTCCTTGAATACCGATTGTCTGTCCCTGAGCCTTGCAGCGATGATGATGGCGCGGTGACGCTATGGCGTCGAGCATCAGGACCCTAAATAATGCAGGGCCCTGTTTCATATGACGCACATCTCCGTGTTGAATATATGAATATGTGTTATTGGTGTGATTGCTGCTATAACTTCCTTCTTTGTGGGTGGCGGTCTGAAAATGACTTGGGAAACACTCTACTAATAAGCAAGTTAGTGGCACTAGTGTTACTATTACTAGTACTGAGCGGAAGCCGGAACTTGCTTCCTAGAAGCCGACGAGTTCCATATTAGGGGTTGTGTGATGTGTGAAAGAGTTATATATGCGTGTGTAATGTGGGATTTCTCTCATAGTCTACAAAAGAGAAAACGGAAAAGATAATTCTTGCTTACTATTAGTAGTAAGTAAACAGGCTTTCATCCCACGCTTGCCAGACAGCGTGCCTTCTGGTTGGTTGTATGACCCTGGGAAGACATGGCATGGACAGACGATGGGATTTCGACTTTGCTAGACAAGGCAGGGGGTGGATGGGGCAAAGGATAGAAAGAAGCAGGGCTTTGACAGCCAACCCAGCCGCTCGGGGCCAGCCTGAGCTTTTACAGCACCAAGTAAGCAGTGATGATGAGTTTAAGGGTCATAGCTAGGCAAATTTGAGGAGAGGAAGAGTTAGGTCCTAGTTTGCTGGAGGTCATCGATGGATGTTTGCTGTTTGGCATGGGCGATGTAGGGGCTATCCATAGCACTGGAATTGCTCCTGTGTTACTTTATTACCTTTCTTTCCCTTCTACGAGAAGAAGTAGAGAGGACGAAAAAGGGGAACTTGTCTGTTTGCAAGCATCGTGAGATTCACGAGAGCTTCAATGGGTGGAGATGCCCCCCAAATAGCTAGAGGCGGTTGCAGTTGGCTGTATTTTCTCACATATTTCTCGATAAGGTCATGTGGTCTTCCAGAAGTACTGTACTTACTAGGGGAGGGTACAGGCCAGGCCGTGAGAAAGCATGGTAGCGCAGCAGCAATAATAGCGTCAAAGGGGAAGAGGTAAGAGAAAAGAGGCAAGAAATATTCCGTTGCAGAGACGACCCCAGATGAACAACCGGGTCGACTTCCTTGGAAGCCTGTCCCAGCAGCAACAGAGGCTAGTGCGAGGCTCTAATGAGCTCTAGAGCTTGCCTTGGGTTTCCTCAGATCAGTCGAGGCAGGACTTCTTCGAACAACATGGGGAGGGGTGTGAAATCTAAAGTTGATCACGAGGACAAGTGCCTGACTCAAACAGCACGTCCTCGCTAATCTATTATGTAGCAGAGCATTTAGAACTGAGAGTTGTAGTTAGTGAGATGGTCGATGAGAACAGTACTGGAAACACAGAAGGCTAGCAATCTCATTAAGAGAAAGAGCGTACGTGGGATGAGAAGGGCGTGAGTCGATCAAGCAAAGGGCGAATATATTCTCGTTCTTGTCGTTATATCACGAATTGTGTTGGGAAAGTAGAGGCTCAATTGAAAGTACGAATGTGGGCGTGACCCCCAACTAGGAATATAACACACTTGGGGTCAGGTAATTAATCAACTCCCAGCGTATAGACCTGATGGCGAGCTTCAGAAGATAGCTGGTTGCCATATATTAGTAAAGTCGATAGCGCGGGATGCACCCTGAGGGCCCGCCTTTTTGCAGCGTCGGAAGCCCGGAGAGGCACTGCGCTCACAGAGGCTTACAGCGGCCAACCTTGGCAAGTCTTTCATTGCTATCGCAAAGAAGAGAAAAGAAGGAGCGAGAAACGCAATAGAACGAAAAACTTTGTTGAAATTTTGAGCCACAAGGCTCTAAATTTGGTGATACTAGGCCTGTATTGTATTAGTGTGTTAGCGTGTTTGAGAGCTTGTGTGCCTGTATAGAGTCTATATCTGTCATTCTTTCCCTTTCTTGTCTGTCCCAACTCGTTTTGCAGCTTCTCTGTTTCTCCACTACCGTACAGGTTAGGCAGATTTGTTTTCCTTTGTTTTTCTTTTTTAAAAAGAAATTATAAAAAAACAATACTGAACATCGGGCGTTGCGTCTGTTTCTTACTATATACATCTCTTATTTCGTCTCCTGTAGCTCAGCTTGGGCTCTTCTGACTTTGATATCACACGCCCCTACCCCTGGGTACGTTTTATTCGCTTGCATATATACCGGGCCATGCCCCCGGAGACTTTGAGCTTCAGATTAGGTTCAATACTTGACCATCATCTCTATAGCTTCATCTGCTAACCCATCAGAACTCGTTCATCTGTCTCTACTGCCCATAGTTTCCCAGTGTCCAACAATTCTGAGCTGTCCGTAGCTCTTTGTCTTCCAACCTATCTCTACAATAAAGTTGTTCCCGTACTTTTCTTAGTCTCACTCACTCTCCCTCTCTGCTATCTATCACAACGGCCTTCGCTCTTCTTCCGACATTGTTATCTTCTGTCTTTTAAACACAACCACTACTTGTTGCCCAAGATGATGTCATACAACACCCCCGTTGCCGTGCCTATGCCGCCTGCTCCTGAGGCCACTGTCTCTGCCTCTTCGCCTTCCAGCGGCGCACCCACTATGCTGTCTTCCATCAAGCCTGTAGCTGGCTCTGCTGGTGCTGCCCGTGTCCGCGACCTGCCTCCTCACAAGTTCCACCACATCTGGCTGGTTACCGGCCCTGCCGGTTGTGGCAAGAGCACCGTTGCCGCTTATTTATCCGAAGCCCTCAACTTTGAGTACATCGAAGGAGACGAGGTAAGCTCACTCATCATCTTGGATGCGGCAGATGAATAGTATGATGCAATTTGAACCTGTACAGCTAACACCACCGCTCTGCTTCTGTAGTTCCACCCTGCCTCTAACGTCGAGAAGATGAGCAATGGAGTCCCTCTCACGGACGCTGACCGTTGGGACTGGCTGACGGCCCTCCGCGAAGAGTCTATGAAGCGCATCGAGGACGGCTGTGACGGCGTGGTCCTGACGTGCTCGGCGCTCAAGCGCAAGTACCGTGACGTGATCCGCGTGGCGGGCTACTTCAACCAATCGCTGCACATTCACTTCCTCTACCTAGATGCGCCCGAGAACGTGCTTCTGCAGCGCGTGGCTGGTCGTAAGAATCACTTTATGCCTCCTAGCATGGTGCGCAGCCAGTTCGACGTGCTCGAGCGGCCGACGTCCCTCGAGACCGACGCTGTCACCATTGACGTCAGTCGGCCTATGGAGTCTGTCAAGCAGGACGCCCTGGATGCCGTCATCACCGGCATGGACTAAAGACTAAAACAGCTCGTACTGTATATGTGTCCTTGCTTTTCTTGGCGTTTTTTTCTTTCTTTTCTTTTCTTATATTCCTCTGGTTGCTCTTTCTCTCCCACCAAAAAGTAAATACTGCGCCATCCACGACGTTCATGACTTCCGCATCTACCCTGTTTTTGCGCTCGTTCTCATCCGTCCTCAGTGAGGGCTTTGCATATACACAGACAGGGGCACCCACAAACACTATTTTTCCTTGGTTTTACAGGGCATCGACTTGCCCTGTAATGAACAAAGAGAAAGGCAGAACGGGCCTCTTCTATCCCATTCATTACAACTGCTAGAATCTCTCCGGAGTTTCACCATCACTACTAACTAGACTTTCGACTGCCCTAGCATCATCATGCTTCAACAACTACTGGCTTCGATACCCGGTTCACGCCCCTCCCTTCTATTAAAATGCTTGCTAATACCCTCCCCCCCACACGTATTTCTTGATTTTCATTGTTTACGGCGTTTCTTTCCACTCATCTTTACTCTGTTCTCTCTGGGCATTTTCCCCTAGTTTTATTGTCGAGACGGAGACAACAACATTGTACTGCTGTTTTGTTCATCACTATTAGAAATTTGGTATTCTCTCGGCTATATGCCTTGCACGCTACTTTCTTACATTGTTCCACCTCTAGGACTTGGACTCGCTACCCATCATGGATTCTTGGGTCTAGCTGTTTTTTGTTTCGTTTTCCATATTATTTTACTACCAATTTTCAATGAAACTGAACACTTGTGTTGACAATATTACATTCTATCATATTGTAAACCTTGTACTTTGATAGTGCTTTGCTTCAGTGGGTTGCTCTGTAAAAGACCCTGTGGCCCTGCTACACACTACTGAATTTTCATACTTTCCTTGTGGCTTTCCAGCCCCCTAACTTACGTCGAAGTAGTAATAATAAGAATATTCCAGGTGGTCTCAGTCGCCCCCACCGACGAAGCTAGCGCGTGGAGATACAAAGCAAAGAATTGAATTTTTGTTCTATTTTAATTGTATTATTTAACTTTTTTTCTCCGATGCGATTTGGTAGTTTATAGTATTGAGCCTTAAATTAGTATATTTGGCATAATTTATCTGATTCCACAAAGTGTTGGTTAGGTCCTTAGCCATACCTATACATACTTACGACCATAAACTTGATCGGACACAAAAACCTAGTCACTTGACCGTACCGTGCCTTGTTCGGAGTCCGGAGAGACCCTTTCTGTTTTGTTTCAGAAGACAACCCCCAAAGCCGTACAGAGACAAAGTCACGGGACCAGACGAAAGAAAGAAAGACCCCAACCGTCATGTTTCCAAGGACAAGGTGAAGATTCTACGAGTAGATACTGTCGAAAGCCGTCTAAAGCAGTGATATCTGAAAAGAAAACAATAGCAATGCTTCTAGGGTCCATTCACCACTTATGCCTATTCACTGTCACTCGTATTGTACCGTGAGTCCTCGTCTCGGCTGCCAAAATTAGTCCTATATAATCACCGCTGTTCCATCGTATGCCACAATAAGCTGCATGTCTTTGTTGTATCCCGCCTCGGAATTGCATGTACGTGGAGAAGTCTAAAATACTACCAAATAGAATCCACTAAGCAACAGAACACCCCATCCTACGTATAGGAATCGCGAGTATGACGACGACCCCACGAAAGATGAAGGGGAATAAGCACACAATGGACAGTTACATATCGAGTGAGTAGTATACTATATCCATCCCATTGTTTTGCTGCCAATTAATTGCATGAGCGCAAATGAATCGTTGTTTTGCGCTTCATGTACTCCAGTCAGTTAATTAGAAGCGTACTTTGCATCGGATGCATTATCTCCGACAGCCCCCCAAGTCTTTCTGTATAGTGAGGCTACCGACGAATCCAAGATAAGTCAGGTGCATCTCTAAGCTAATGTGGTCACTTTGCTTATATATATATATAGTTTTTATGATGGTTATATCTATTTACTAGCTTAATTCTATAACCCTCCATTGGGTGTCTTCCCTAGCTTCAGTGGTTTTCCACATGCTAATAGCCCCAGGAAACGCAACTCGGAGCACCATTTTAATCGGATATGAAGGACGGGGAAATGAGGGGGGGGAGCTTATCATTGCGCAGACGACGGCTTTTTCTGCCTGTTATATCATACCATGTACACATCTCTGTATTAAGGCAGATTTTCGTATAAATGACGCAATGTTGGCTTCACGGTGGAATTATCACGAGTTTCGGAGCCGCAATATCGGCGAAGTAGGGGCCACCGACAGATTTAAATGGACCTAAGGGTCCCTTGTTCATCAGAACAATCACTGCAAACATATTGCCAATAGTATCTCTGTTCATTTTGATATATGTCTTTGTAGTGTTATTTCATTTATGTGAAAAAGAAAAGAAACAGAAATAATATACTATACTCCCCTATTTAAGATGCATTATCATCATGTCGGGCTCTTCAACTAGTCTTCGCACCAAATCTCCAGCCCGTGCCATCGTCGCTCCATCGACAACACGGTGGTCTGCGCTCCAGCTAAAGTTACACACGCACTTTTCGACTATCTCTTTGCCATCCCTACCGCCAAACGCCGGCACTGACCGCATGCGACCGACGCCTAGGATTGCGACCTCCTTGTCAACGATGACCGGTCCGACATAGGTGCCGCCAATAGTGCCGATATTCGACACCGTAATCGTTCCACCCTGCATGTCCTGTATGCTCAGCTTTCCCTGCATCCCCAGTTCCTGCAGCCGCGTCACTTCGTTGGCAATAGACACGATGCTGCGCTGCGCGACGTCGCGGACGACAGGTACAACTAGGCCTTGCGGTGTGTCCATGGCGATGCCGATGTTGTGTTGCGTCCGCATTACGAGCTGTGGCTTGGTGCCGGCGGTGTCAACACGTGCGTTGAGTAGCGGGTAGCGTAGTAGCGTTAACGACATGGCTTTAATTATGAAGGGGAGGTATGAGAGCTTCTTGGTACTGTCGGCTTCGATGGGCGCCAGCGAAGATTTTAGGGCGATGTTCAAACGTGAACGGACGTCCCGCAGCTGCGAGAAGTCTACTTCGTCGGCATAGAGGAAGTGCGGAATAGTCAGAGACCGGGTCATCGTCTTGAACATCTGCGCCTGTGTGTTTGTCAACGCCGCGGCGGTTTCGATTTGCTGGCCGCTAGATATCGGCACTACAGAGGACTGGCGAATAGGCATCGGTGTATCTGTAGTTGATGGTGCACCAGAGTCTCGAGACTTCAAATAGGCAAACACATCTTCTTTGAGAACTCGGCCGTCCTTGCCGGTTCCGATGATTTGTGTGATGTCTACCTTGTACTCCCGTGATAAATGGCGGACTGCCGGCGTTGCTATCGCACCATTCCGAATCCGTCTCTGCTCATCTGCTGACGGTGCCGATGCTGGCGTTGCCGCAGCAGGTTCTTGGTATTTTTCATTCACCATCGACTTCTCTGATAATTCTGGCTTTGTTTGCTCGACTTCGATGGGTCTATCAATATCGATTTCGACAAAAGGCTTACCGACTTGAGCCATTTCGCCCGCTTCATAGCTAAGTTTCTTGACAACGCCAGCAAACCGGCTGGTGATCTCTACAGAGGCTTTGTCACTTTGGACTTCGCACAAAGGTGAGAACTCTTCTACGCGGGCACCCGGCTGCACAAACCATTGAATGACTTCACATTCCACGATTCCTAGTTTCTATGGATTAGCAAATTGAAGCTTCGCTAGATGGCGGGTCAACGCTCACCTTCTCCAATATCAGCTAATATCACGGGTTTCACCACTTGTAACGCAGCAAAAGACCGGAAGCTTCTCTGTTGGATAACAGTAGGTTTTTGAGCTAGAATCCGCGTCCGAAGTGCCCTTGAGCCAGTCTTTAGCAACATTTTGGCGATGTGTTTATTAAAATCAAGATACAGACGATGTTTCAGTGGATTGTTGCTTTGATATGACGAGCCTGTATCAAAGTCTTTAGGTTTAAGTATGATAACCAAACAACCAAATATCCAGCAAAAGGCAACAGACCAACCTGTTAAGATCAAGACGGAATAAAGAGAGACGGATGGAAAGTTACAAAGAAATGCAGGCCTCGAAGAAAGAGAATTTCTCCAACAGTCTTTCTTCGCACTCCTTTTCACAGGAACTTTATTTCATATTACTATTATTGTTATATTTTTCCCCTCGGAAGCTACAGGCTTACTTATCGTATCCAGAAACTGACAAGTAAAGCCATGTTTCCTACTGTATCGAATGTCTATATGCGTGTTGATTGTATCGTCTCGGCTTTTAAATGTTGTACGCTCCGCGAATAGCCGGCGCTGTTTTTGTATAGGAAGGTGCGCCTGAGCAGATGATCTTTAAGTCTAATTACCTAGTTTTGGCGGCGGTGGAGAACACCAGAACCCTTATTAGGTATAATAAACCCTGGCGCTTGGAGAGCACTGGAAGGGAACGGCCAGCTGCGGCCATAGACAAAGCCGATTGACCCGGGATGTTGTTTATGGGAGCCGACCCAGCAGCAATGCATCTGTTTTGTCAGGGGTCATTTAACTATCTATCTCTGTGCTGTTGATATTGATCTTGAAGTGATTTTAGGTAATGCGAACCGAATAATCATGATATCCCAAGGGCAACTCTTAACTCCACCTAACCTTTACATTTCTACACCGCTCTCGGCATATTTTATCTAGTAGGCAGTTCTAGCCTTGACGTTGCAAACAATGCGTAGATATATATATAATGTCTTTGGAGTAGCTACAAAATTGACCTGCATTTAAAATTTTACATGTTCTGTATCATCTATATTATCGCTTTAAACAGGTCATTGTTATGTCAGTTATTCGTTGCGCATACAAATCGATGCAGAAGCCTATCAAACGAGACAATGTGGGACCCTCTGCTAGAAACATCCACCATAGATAACCTGCATAAGACAGTAATTATAGCCTCAGCACATCCATCTCATCATCTTAAGCTTATATACAAGGCACCCACACGCCATTCAGACCTTCAATAATGTCATTGTTAGCATCATCTAGGCGATTGTTACCCAATGCTGCACGGCGACTTCGCATTGCCACGTTTTGCACTAGCCTGCTTAGATCTGCCGAAACCCCCAAACCTGGTGATGCTTCTGCTGCTGTCAACCCCAGCCCACAACCACAACAACAGTCTGCTGTGATCCAGGCTCCGCGCTCATATGGCACGAAGATCGAGGACTTTGTGCCTCAGCCCCTACCAAAGCCCATTGGCATGCTGGTGCCCCCGAGGCCAGGCCAGAATACGGGCGTCGACCACAGAACGCCGACGCAGAAGCGCGCAGATTTGACTAACTGGGACAAGCATCTCGAGCGCCGAGAAGAACTGTAAGTCTCACCCACTCTTGCTCCAAGACTTATGGGGCGCCGGTCGCGAACAGCACGCTCGAGACATTATACATGTCCGCCAATTCTGACTGGTTGTCTCATATAGGAAGGATCAGATCTCACGGCCATACTTCCGTGATTGGAACAATACCATGATCCATGATGGCAAGTCATTCATTGCACCTATCCGTGTGTTCAAAGGCGAAAAGTCGCTCTACTTCCCCAATCTGCGCGGCCAAACCCTTGAGAAGGACGGTCCTGAGCGAGATACCACCAATGTCCTTATTGGCAAGGCTTCAATAGTTGCACTTTTTAGCGGGCGGTGGGCCGAGTCTCAGATCGATGCCTGGATCAACCCATCCAAGAACCCGGAGCTAGCCGATGTCCTTGAAAACAATCCCGAAACCCAGATTATTCGCGTAAACATCGAGGAAAGCTCTATAAAGTTGTGGCTTGTCAAGCTATTCGCTGGTTCGCTTCGCAAGACCTTTGCTGAGCAGGACTGGGACAAGTACTTCATGATAAATAAGGGTGTCACTGACAATGTCCGTGAGCACATCGGCTACTTAAACAGCAAGGTCGGCTACATATATATTGTTGATCAATACTGCCGTCTGCGTTGGGCTGGCAGCGCCGCTCCTCATTCTATAGAGAATGAAAGTCTTGCCAAGGGTCTCCAGCGCGTTGTTGATGAGCTCAAAAAGGAACGGTTTGATATTACTACTTAGAAAACTACTATAGCTCAAGGGCCACTAAAGTTTGGTTGCGAGATAGTAAGCGCACACATCCCCATATCAGAATCAAGTATAATAGGTGTTTCTGGTATAATTATGTCCATGCATATCAAGGCTGTGTATTATAGTTCGTCATTATATAAGATAGTATCAAAATGATGTAGTTTGTAATTGATACAAAAGACGCAGATTATTTAGGAAATGACAACACAACAATACGATGTCAACATAATGATGCTTCCCCTAACGCCGTCCAAAGCCATGTAGCACAGATACAGGCTATAAAAACAAAGGTTGCGCAGAAGTCACAACGCAATAGGGAACGCTTAAAAAACTTAGACTTACCAGACCGCTCGTCTATGAGAACCACAAAAAAACGAGGAAGCAGAAAGCAATGAAAGAACCCATGATGATACTATCTCTGCGCTTGCGCGCAGATATTCGGGCCATCAATTGGTTTAGACCGGGCACCTGGCTGGCCGCCCAGGAAATGCGCCGGTTAATATTCTGCAATGTTTGGCTCTGGATTATAAAGTCATCGCGAACCGCATACGCCTGGCTCAACACACTGTCGGCCATGGAGTTGCTATTATCGATGCGGTTTCGCTCGTCCAACATGTATTCGGCTTCCGCCGCCTCCGGGTTGTTGGCGCGGTACTGGTCGATGTCGTTGCGCACATTAGATAGTAGATTTTCGCGGTCACGAGCCTGTTGCAGGGTTGAGCGCAAGCGGCCAAGTTCGTGCCGGTGGTCAGAAAGCTTGTTGCGCAGCAGCTGTAGGTTGTTTTGTTTCAGAGCAGAAGAGGTCAGAGTCGAGTCGGAGTCGAGAAGCCGGCTAAGTTGGGATATCACATTCTCACGCTATAAGTGGAAAGGTGGAAGTTTGTTTAGTGAACTGTACCATTGAAGAAAGCGCGCTGTGTTCGATATCAACTTACTTTATCTAACAGGTCCATCAATTTATCTTCCGTGCTAACTTCTTCGTCTGTTGGTTTCGCGGAAATATGTGGTACATGTGCGTATTGCGAATAAGTATGGAAAGTCGATTCTGTCTACCGCAGCTCACATGTTAGCTTAGGTTACTTTCAAATGATACAAGAAAGCTCATTGGTGATATGCAGTAATTGAGAATAAAGGTACTTACTTGGTTCTCTAGTGATCTAGCCTGCTGCCGGAGCTGGGCCCATCCACTATTTCCAGATGAAGTCATTATTGCCGTCAATATGTGTGCTTGAATGGTGATCAAGCACAATGACGTGTGGTCCCTTCAAGGCTCCAAGTATCATCACTTGCTCACCCAATACAGATTGATAGCCCCCTGCACAGGCATTATGTCAGCCACGGTAGCTTTGGCCAATCACTGTTTCTCCATGCCCCACCTGTATAGATATCGCGCACGTGATGAACTTCAGCTTATCTGAAGTACGATCTTATCGATAAGTATTTTGTTGTGCCGTAGTTCATCCGTCTATCCCACAAGAAAGTTGGCATTAGGGCTAAAATTCATTTTTGCAGTGCAGCGACAGAGTGGGGCCAGTTTAGCACCAAGATCTGGTTTTCTTTGCAACATCCAGTTCAGCGCCTTTGCCGTCGATTCGATTATACCCTCTCAAGAACGATTTTTTAATCCGACGCCAGACGCCGAAATATCTCAAAATGGTGAGTTTCCGATAGCAGCCTTTGATTTTGACACGAAAGAGGAGGAAAACATCATCGACCGATACACCGAAAACCAACTATTCACTATCAATCTTGATATAAACCTCAACATTGCCGACGACAAAACACACAAAAGCTATTTCAAATTCCATCATCAAGACATACGACAAAAATGAGAACACCGACATTATCCCATATCGAGAAACGATTTATTCCCGACAATGTCATAGTTTAACTAATAATGGAACGCCTTGTCACTAAATTATTATTATCTACACAAATCATGTTGTGTCATTACTATCTATAAACGAATTACTGACGTCGTTCTCGAACTAGTCGACGGGAAAGGTTAAGACCAACCAGCTCTGGAGCAAGAAGAAGGAGGACCTCACGAAGCAGCTCGGTGAGCTGAAGACTGAGCTCGGCCAACTTCGCATCCAGAAGATTGTCTCTTCCGGCTCTAAGCTGAACAAGATGTGCGTATTCGACTCTATTTTATCACTATACAACGCTAAATTGTCTTAATCCAATGCATCTTCGGCGATTTATAACTACTGGCACTATACTCGGCCAATTATATCCAAATATGGCACACATACATTAAAGCTGAACACAGTATCTAACATTTTACCAGCCACGACCTGCGCAAGTCCATTGCCCGTGTCCTGACCGTTGTCAACGCTAAGCAACGTGCTCAGCTGCGTCTCTTCTACAAGGGCAAGAAGTACGCTCCTCTTGACCTACGCGCGAAGCAGACCCGCGCTATCCGTCGCCGGTTAACACAGCACCAGGCCTCCGCTACTCTGGTCAAGGTTCAGAAGCGGAGAACCCATTTCCCCCAGCGCGCTTTCGCTGTCAAGGTATGCTATCACTTTACAGACAAAAAACAGTCTCGTCTCTCAGCCCTCCAAGTATCGGCTTTGAAAAACCCATCAACTAACAATTGTTCATTTGCAGGCCTAAGTTGTAACCCAACTCTCTCAATTTAACGCGGGGATCATATGATGGGTAGGACGGCGCATGGTTGACAAAAAAGAACTTCCTTCTCCTTGAACGCATCAACATTAGTCTATGAATATCGGATTTGGCTTTCTGCATTGTATTTAAACGCTTGCATGAAGCAGCCCACGGGATAGGGCCGACTAAACATGGCTCCCGAACATCCGGGTTATTGTCACTAAAACGTACATGGCTTTGCTTTGCTGGTATAGAAAATTTCGGGTATATTCTTTTTTTTTCTTCATACTGAACCTTTCTCTCGGTCTCAATCGGTGCAACACCGATGATAACGTGCATTTCGACGATGTGCTCAGGGGCATATGTCATGCGCCCAAATCCTGAAAAAAAACATGGTTAAGGATTAAAGACAAAAATATACATTCAAAAACAGTTGCAATTTTCAGTATTGTGTGAAGTTCGTTCATTTTATCCAACCATATACATACATATCTGCATATCCACTATTAAAGCCAGAATATGTCACTGTGTCACGCTGATAGTGTGGGATGTGCTGTCAGGGATACTAGTCTAAGTTGTCATAGCTCGGGGAACCCACTTCAAATCGTTATCGATTTGAAAAAGTACTGGCGGGGCAGAAACGAACGCGACTGTCACAAGCTTTGTAATACAACAACTAGTCGCGGATTAGCATCTAATCAACCGACATATCGCCAGACTGTCACTCTACTCCATCTACACGAAGATACATAGGCATATCTTTTACTTTTCATCTGCCAGCGCATCGATCATTGAAGATATCCAAATCACACCGTCTTTTCGAACATACCCATCATCGCAAAGCTTAGCGCGTAGCACCTCATATGCAGTAACGAATTCAGCCATGTACGGCGACAATGGAAATAAGCTGGTACTCAAAGGGCTTTTTTTTCTTTATTCAACTTGTTGCGTTCTTACTAACTATTTCTGCTGTGTATCGGTCTTCTAGGCCCAACATGCCAAACGAACCCAAAACCTCTCGCATGTCCCTGCCTACCAGACAGAGCTCGTTCGGGACGTAACCCGTGAGATCCGCGATTTGGGAAAAGACGTGCAAACAGTCCTCGAACCCTTTAAGGGAAATTTCAGGCCTGCAGAAAACCCTGTCCTGGCCACGGCACTTCTTGTTAACTACATGGCCATGCGGCGTAATAAGCGGTGTCTCTTAGCATACCACCGAACACGTGCCGACAAACTAGAAGATCTGGTTTGGAGGGGCTTCGACGTAGCAGATTTCTCAACTGGTCAAAACTTAAGTTCGGCGGGACAACAGTCAAGTAACCTAAGTCCACAGGAGGAAGAATATGTTCGCCAGTACAGTGATTTGCTCGCAGCGTATAAAGGCCAGTGGACAGATATCGATCTAACGGGAACGCTGGATCCTCCAAAAGACTTGTTCATTGATGTTAGAGTATTGAAAGATGCAGGCGAAATCGAAACAGAATATGGGTAAGTTTTTTTTCCAAAAAAAAACTGACATGAAATAATGCTGGGAAGCTAGTTTTGCTAACGTATGCGATACTAGACCTATCACTTTGACTAAAAACAGTCAACTTAACGTCCGACAAGGTGATGTCGAACGTCTTATTGCCCAAGGATATCTACAAAAACTGTAAGACAGTATCATACCAGCTGCGTATTACCCCAATCGAAGATCATAGGTCACTACTTCATGTCAACATTGGCAAACCCACACTTATCAAGAGTGTCGACGATTCCCGCATTTGTTTTCTACCTCTTTGGGTGACATCATGAAGATGAAGATGGAGTTTTGGAGTTATCATGATGATTTGTATATTAATCTGCCGCTTCACGGTGTAAGGTCTACATTACCAATGCAGGGCTGGTTTGCAGTTTATATATAAATACATATTCTTCTAATATTTCTGTCCTTTTTGTCGAACATTCTGTCTTTATTGTAAATAATTCGTAATAGAAATTGTGACATCAACTTTCCAATATTGAGCATAGCTATTACATTAAGTATCATGCAATTTAACTTCCTTCCAATAGTTAACTAAATCAACTCAGGTGACATTATATCATTACCTAGACCCCAAGCCTTGTCATACATCGCAAATTACTACTAACATTACATTTGATATCAAGCCTTTCAATTTTTAACCCCAAGAACAAACTGGTCATCAGCTTCTAGTAATTCGAAGTTTTTTTTGTAGCCTAACATGATTTTATTTCTTACAGCAAGATCCCGGTCCATGTCACACAGGCACCCTGAAGAACATTGAGCAAACTACCTACCTATGTCATAGTTAATCATAAAAAATAACTACCTACTTGTCTATCATATCTAACTTTTGCATACTATACCACTGAACTCTAGTTGTTATATTACCTAAATTGACTATATCATATTACATGTCTATCTAACTCATTAAGAGCATACAACAGTTCTATACCTAATTGTTATAAACTTTGCATGTATATTTAAATATTTAGCGTCTACCTACATGACTATGCAATCAGATGACGCCAGGCTGGCCACTTGACAGAACTATAAAGTCTTCTACTAAGGGTCTCTCTCTAGAGTAGAGACTCATCATCTTTCATAACCCAGAGCAATGAAAACCGCAGTAAAGTGATAGATAGATTTTGTTGAGCTCCTATCTGAGGTTAAAACCAGAAAAACATCAGAACAAACCCTCAACTAGCAGTCAGCAGGCCAGAAAGGAAATCAAAATAAATGTTAGTAGACATATAAAGAATAAAAAAATCAAGACCCCAAAGATACCTCATACCTCCGCTCGTGTCTGTCCTCCTTCAACCACCTCTGCTCTCTTCTCCGCCTTGTCTTCGCCTCTGTCGGTGGTACTCCTGTGCTATGAATCACTGATGTGTATTCGTAACACATGGCTTCCCTGTGCCTGATGGTAGCCTACAGCGAACCTGGGGCGATGTTCCACATTCTGAAAGAACATTGCCCATCAAAAGTATAAATACCTGTAGTGCATTCCATCCATTGGCTTAGTTTCCAGTCTGAAGCTTCTCTTCAGACTTTATATGTTTGTCTCTCAAAAAGAAACTCCTATTCTCCGATATCCCCTTTCCGTGGCTAAGTTTCCCATAACTTGTACTTTCTCGCCACAGCTTGTCTCCTTTCCCTTGAGTTCTCGCACTCAAAATCTTCTTCCTTCCTGTTGAGTTTCCATACTCAAGACCCTCGCTAACTTCTCCCTCCAGTCAGATTACTTGTGGCCTCTGCAAGGACTACACCTTTCCAGTGTAATCCAGCCCTGTAACCTATCTCAATCTGTAACAGACCCTCAGATAGAAATTCTTACACAGGGGTCGGGACTGATGAGGATGAGAGGGACATGAAGCACGGGAGCGGATGTCAGGTTTCTGGATAGAGCCCGGGACTCTCTTGTCAGGCGTGAGGAAGAAGAAAATGGTGCCCAAAAAAATTGAGGTGCATGCACTCAGTTCGTTGGCTTTGTGTTTGCAAATTCCCGGACTCGAAAATGGCATTAGCTCAGACTATTGTATCGTGATGTATAAATATACAAAATATATAAATAAATATAAATACCCCTAAGCATAATAAACATCCGTTACTTTGATTTAAGAAATCTACACTTGACGTCATAAGACTTTGCTAGATAGCTCCATGA
>LXKZ01000073.1:22511-33351 GCA_001856765.1 Endoconidiophora polonica | reverse complement strand
TACATGCTCTTCATGGCCGACCTATTCAAAAACAACGGGCTGCTGGGATATGCAGACGATGGCTTGATCAAGGTCACAGGCGCGAGCATATCAGCTAATGTCACATCTCTGACTCATTTTCTCACTGTCGCCAAGAGATGGTGCGATGAGAACGGGTTGGAGCTCGACTGGAGCAAGACTGGGCTGATACACTGCCGCCCAGGTGGATGTAATGACAAGACACCCATTCGCCTGCCCAACAATGAAAGAGACATGCTACAGCCGTCCAATAATCTCCACTGGCTAGGTGTGTGGTGGGACTCAGGCTTCAACTTTGGTGAATACGTCAAGCAAGGCAAGACGTACAATTGATGCGATGCGAGTACTGTCAGGCATACAACACGGTACGCCTGTTAAGTCCATGCTTCACATTGTTCGAAGCTGCATCCTACCTCAACTAACCTATGCTTAGCACCCAGTTGCGTAGGGATAGCCGTGTGAGTATTGATAGGGTATAAACTCGAGATGATTAGAAATATAGATAGACTGCCTAAACCTTTCGGAAAGAGGCGATCTGTGTCCCTACTGAGGGGGCTCTTGAGTTGGTGCAACGATGTCTGAGGGGGATGGCAGCGGCGATCGTCGCCAGATCGTCCTCGAGCTTGGGATAATGCAGGACGTCGGGTCTTAGTAAGCTGGGAGAAAAGTTAGCAAAGCACGTATGACGGGCGTGAAATTCCCTCAGTCAAGCCTAACAAAGCGGAGGGAAATCGATTTTCTACTCAAAATGTGCCTTATCAAGGGTTGCAAAGCAAAAGGGAAGGTCAAAGCCCCGATGAGAATAAGTACGTATAAAAGCATAACCCTAGTGATAGGACTCATTACCAACCAACATTCTTATTCAGCTTCTTGAACTATGAAGATACCTCCAACAAGTTTTTTTTAGCTTGTCTATTTACTTTGTTTTTTTTCTTTCTATATTCCACTCTGCTTTATATGTTCTTGTACTTTCTTGAGCCATGAACACTAGACGTAAACCCAATAACACTTCAAAGGTCACTTTACTGTAGCCTTTCGTTACTCCAGATTATCGAAAGATAATCGAGTCAATTGTAAGCAGGCGGTCCTTAAGCAGGAGGTTTTATAGTTAGTTCTGTTTAGTGGCAAAACTAGCGATGTTTGATTGGTGTAGACATTGCACCTTCCTATTGCCATCGCCGTCTCCCCGAAAATTACTTCATACTTCCAACTAGCAACTCACTTTAACATAATACCTTTTAAGCAGTAAGGTGACCACAGAAGAATCGACTTGACTTAACAGTAATACTTTGACTCTGGTGGCAGTATTTAGGACTTGGGAGTCTATGCGCATGCTTTATATGTTAGTAGCTTGAGTAGCTGCTTACGGGTAGTTATTTATAATAACTTGAGTTCTTAATGAGTTGTGTAGTTACGTCGAACAAGAAACCATTGTTAACTACATAGTTAGTAGTTGGCTTTTATGATAAATCAGTCAATGATTTAATTAGGAGTCAACATATATATATTCAATCAGATTGGGCAGCTGGCTTACGAGTAGCTGTTATATTTGTCCACGTAGCTAGTCCTGGATTCGTATGCTTTGGAAGATTTCATATATATATCATCATCATTATCATAATTTAACTCAATCAAATCACTCAAACCCCGGAAATGCCTAACACGTGATGACAAGAAAAGGCTAAAAACAAGACAAGTACAAGACCAAAAAAAAAACTTAACGAGAAGTTTCCGCATTGAATTTTCTCCCTTATCCGCTCGCTACCTCAACCAGCCAAAGTGGATCAGCTATAGCCAATGATAGGTCAGAGATAAAAAATACTTAGTCCCCTCGAATAACTTCGGTATCTGCCCGGTATCGCCTAACCGTTCCGCATTTAGAGATTTTTTTTCTCTTTAGCTGGAAGCGTCTAAAGCCTCAGTTAGTCTCGGGGTCTGGTCGCTCCAAAGAAAGTCCTGAATTAAAAGCTCTTGTTGAACGGTATCATCTTCTTCCCGAAAGTTTGTCCTTCATCGTCATCCACCACGTCTTGTGTACCTTTTGTAAATACTATCCACCTTTTGTGTATTCTCGGACGATTGGAGTTAATCTACTGGCTCCATCTTCTTCTCTTTTCTCCCGCTCTTTCTTCCCGCTATTTTTCCTCTTTCTTTTACTCCACCATCTCGTTGTCGAACGATGCCAACCTCTATGTCGAACGAAATCAAACTTATCAGTGGCAGCAGCCATCCCGACCTTAGTGGTCGCATTGCAAAGCGGTACGGCAGTTCCGTTTTCTGTTTCTGCATTCTTTCCAGTTGTGCGCCAATGACACGATGCCCTTGACTGACTTGCTGCTTGTTTCTCTTCTCCCGTGTGTAGTCTGGGCATCGAGGTCTCCAAGACCATGTCCCTCCAGTACTCCAACCAGGAGACTTCGTTTACCATGGGCGAGTCGATCCGTGACGAGGACGTCTTCATTATCCAGTCAACTAATCCTGGTGACATCAACGACGGCCTGATGGAGCTGCTAATTATGATCCACGCCTGCCGCACCGCTAGTGCCCGCCGCATCACCGCCGTGATCCCGAACTATCCCTACGCCCGCCAGGACAAGAAGGACAAGTCACGTGCCCCCATCAGTGCGCGTCTAGTCGCCGACATGCTGCAGACCGCTGGCGCCAACCACATCATCACTATGGACCTGCACGCCAACCAGATCCAGGGCTTCTTCTCTGTGCCTGTCGACAACCTGTATGCTGAGCCGTCGGTCCTACGCTGGATCCGGGAGAACATTTCTCTCCAGGATTGTGTGATTGTGTCGCCTGATGCTGGCGGTGCCAAGCGGTGAGTTTTCTCTTCTTCTTTTATTCTTGAGTCTATATGTTATACAGTCTTTTCGTTCTACTAACACAAAATTTATCAGTGCAACCTCTATCGCTGACCACTTAAACACTGCTTTCGCCATTATCCACAAGGAGCGTCCTCGCCCAAATGTCGTTGGTCGCATGGTGAGTATTATTCTCCCAGAAACTAACACTCATCTCTCACTGACATACTATATCTATTTTCTTGGTAGACCCTGGTTGGTGACGTTAAAAACAAGCACGCCATCCTGGTCGACGACATCGCTGACACTTGCGGTATGTTATATCTACTAAGTTGTACTTTCATCTCGCAGACTTTCATCCGTTATGGCTCTAGGCCATGCTAGGGTTTCCCGTATGCTATAACAGACGTCTCTTGCATCTTCATCTTCGCATCTGGCATCTTTTAGAAACCGACTCAAACCCTCTAGAGCGCATTTACTCATACATGCGATTACAGGAACTCTGGCCAAGGCTGCTCAGGTTCTCAAAGACCACGAGGCCAAGTCCGTTGTCGCCCTCGTTACCCACGGCGTTCTCTCTGGAAGCGCCATCGATACCATCAACGCTAGTGAGCTTTCCGTCGTCGTCGTCACCAACACCGTACCGCTTGGCGACAAGCTGGTACGCTGCCCGAAGTTGCGCGTGATGGACATCAGCCCGACTATTGCCGAAGCCATTCGCCGTACTCACAACGGTATGTCTTTCATTGATGCGCCATGGCATATGTTTGCGTAGTTTCATGAAAAGAAACAAACATAACGAAGGCAAAATTCTAAATTCAGAAACGCAACATAAACGGCTACGATTCTCCACATCTAACCACCTATATACTTACCCCTCCATCGCCCCTCCCATCTTCTTCCATTGTCCTCTCCTAGCACAGGAGAGCACGCTTAATACTACCCTACGCATTCTTTAATATCACATAGATTACTGTCCTTGACAGACACTGCCATATACAGCCTACAATCTCTTGGGTAATACGACAAAAAGCTTTGTTTTTATTGCGTTTGATTTTAAGGCCCATATTACATTCATTATCCCATCTGCCCCTTAAAATCAATTTGACCTAACTGTTTTTCTTGTGTAGGCGAATCAGTTTCCTACCTCTTCCGCAACGTCCCCGTGTAATAATTACACACTACAGAGCGACCTATCTTTTCTTCCAGATCACGGGAGAAAAACGGCAACTCAGGATGTATGTCTCTTCTCTTGGACATTATCGTTCGTATCACAGCACGTAACGAACGTAGTTCCTGGGCCTAACGATATCCGATTTTATACGACAATAGTGGGTTTTTGATAGCGATTCACTATATACATATATTGGCACAATATGCCTGATTCGGCCAAGCTTATAGCTCCATCGCCAAAATCTCGACTTATCTGCGCGCCGAGCCCTTATCTTAATGTCCCATCCGCTGATAATTCCGTCCATACACTAGCATACTTCTACTTTCATTTCTACATATAGAATGTCCTCATTCTACTCTACTTCCGTATCTGCCTACTTGTGTTATCTTCTACGACATCTATCTTTTCTTCTTTATCTTTTGGCGGCTAGGACATGGCCCCTTGCAAAACCAACTAACCCAAAAAGGACGTTGCTTTCTCTTTTGATCAGTCATATGTATATATTGCTATTGTTTTCATACGGATATTCATTCTGCAACTAGTATATCTGTATGGCTGTCTGTTCCAGGCTTCTGAGGTAGCCTATGAGCCAATGAAGCACTTTCAAGTTTCTTGACACTGCTTTGAAATTGTAGACTAGCCAACAATGTTTGTGTGTCTTTCAATGTACGTACGTGAGGAAAAAAAGAATATCCTTTGTCCCACCTGCTACTCCTAAGACACCATACCATGTCTTGACAAGACTTGTAAGTTTTTCCTCAAAACATATTTAATCTAAAAGTCAATACATTACTTGAATCAAAGTGAACTATACGAGCAGTGCCAGTCAGTAGGAATTCGCTTCTAGACTGGCTCCATACTATCATAATCAATATCGATAGCATTTTATAGTAGGCTCAGTAGATATGTATTTTCTTGCGAGCAATAAATATTTATATACCGGGGCAGGTTTACCTTTTTTGTACCTCTTTAGTCTGTAGGTTAAAATATGTCGTATGTCCTATATGCCCCTGTATCGTGCATATTGTGCACGTGCTAAATAGCCTAACCAAACATGACATCATTTGTAGTTCCTAGCCTATCTAGTACAATATAGATCGAACAGTGAGTGATACTGCTAATGTTAGAAGGTATAACAGTGCTATTGCACCATCGTTCAAATATAATTGTATGTATGACGTTCATGGTGGTGGTCTCAAGGAGGCACACATTAGGGTTATGCTGTTCTAATCTATGTGTTATTACTAATAGATATCTATACTAATACTATACCTGCACTAACTATGCTCTCGTAGCTGCATATAACTAGCCTTGCATGTTGGCGTAGTATTCTATTCCATATCATCAAAATTTTTTTTTTTTAATATTGTCTCTTTTCCAATGACAGATCTCATTGTTTGGCGTACTGATCATATTGTGCCACGACAACAGTGCATCGATGGGCAGGTCAGATGCCGAGCTAACGGACGCAGCCTGCAGAAACGAAACATAAACATAAGAAATCAAGAAAGTACTGGAAGTGTGAACCTGCAGCTGTATCTTGCCTTGTATCCTTTTTCCGCGTCTTAGCTTCGATAAGGCGAACAACAGTTTGCAGCAAGACAGCTAGAAACGACTTAGGACGGCATGGCATACAGGAAGCTTAGCTACTATAAGCGAATCTTGGCCCCAGAATATACAGTATATAGATGGATATAAGTGAGCCTGCCTAACTCAGTGAGAATGTCAAAAAATAGATCAAACAAGGGCTGACCAAACTATTTATTTGCTACAATCTTGTATTAGGCAAGCTTGGTTCCCCAATATAAGATTCTTAGCCCCACGATGCTATTTGAGTGTTTATTAGCTTGGTTCGGTTGTGGACATCCTTGATACCGAGTTGCATCCAATACAAACGCAGCCAGTACCGCAGTTGTAGATAAGCCAATCCTACTGTTTACGTCTATCTATCTGCTGTTCGATCTTCTTTCCCCAGACCTAAAAAATTGCCCTGCGGGTCTCTTATCTCAGACTCATTCTCCTTCGCCCAGCATCACCGAAAAGCCATTCAGCCGTATCTTGCTTTTCTTATTTCCATCTTCTGTGATATCAGATCCATCAGCTCATATATAGTGGCCCACTAAGCTGCTGCTCAGTCGCAGTCCGAAGCCTTTTGGCGGGCTTGAGAGCTGCTATCTGCCTGCCCCGGCTGGACAGACTAGACCAAGCAGCTTACCGACCTTTGTTTTGTTACTAAGTGACCGCTTATTCGACCATTTCATCTAATCGATTTATCGCTGACCCGGCATCAGCATCTCAGCCTAGCCTAGCCAGCCAAGAGCCAAGCCCAAGCTCACATACCCTAGCTGTACAGCACCATCCTATCCGCCTCACCTCAAAACCATCTGCCGCGCTCTCTATACGCTTGCTGTCTGGTCTGGCGACCTTGCTTCGAGCCTAACCTGCTGAGCTGTCATCGTTTACACCATTTTACGCAAATTTAGCAACATTGCGAGCTATCTTGTAGCCAGCTAACCAACCAGCCAACCAAATTTGCGCTGCGAGTCGCCTTTGTGTTTGAGAGGCTCTAACCAACTAGAAGCTCTAAGTAGTAGTATAAGAAGAGGGGCTTAGAAAGCTAGAGCCATACCACAACCACCTCATTAAAAGTTGACTGACCATCGATCTCCCAACTTCTTCCCCGCGCTCAGAGGCCGGCCTCAACTTTATTCCCTGTTCATTTTTTCATCGTCTTTTTTCTCCCACTTGTTCAACTGTCACTTGCTCTACTTGACAATCAGCTCTCATTACATCACCATACCAACTGGTTTTCAAATCTACAAACTACTTGTTTGTTTTTGTCTTGCACATCGCATCACATTCAACCGATTTATCCGACCTGAGGTGACGTCCACTTAAACTACTGCGCTAGGCCGCTAGACTAGTTTTTTGCGCCTCTGAGCCTGCCAACCACAACGATAAAATACAATGGAAGGCGAAAGACGAACCCTTCGTGGCCGCCCTGGAAATGTGCCCCTGTCTATCTCGACCGCATCCGTTGCTGCTGGCGTAGGCTCTGAGCGCAGCGGTCGACAAAGCCCTATGCAGAGTTATCCTGACTGGGCAAACTCACCTCGCGAATTTGCGACTCGGCCCCGACAAGATCCTGGAAGTAACAGCCCGTCTGTGCACAACAGAAGATCAATCCCTATCGGCACTCCAATCACGCCAACCTCCGCCGGCCCGATGAACGACTATTTCGATACCCGCCCGAGTCCTGCCATGTATTCGGCTCATAGCAGTGATAGAGAACGAGATCGCGATAGATATATCCAAAGCCCACGGGGTCCTATGCCTCCTCTATCTTCTTCTGCTTTTGTAGCAATAGATAGAGAGTCAAACCGCCACTCCTGGGACTCTAGTCAAGGCTTCCCACCACTTTCTTCAAGACGGACTAGCTTCCTGCAGCATGAGGGAGGCCCCGTGGAACGTGCCCGACGCCCAAGTCTGTTACAAAATGAACTACTTTCTTTCCAGGATCGACCTAGACGCTCCAGTAATGCCCAACAAGATTCTCCAAGCGACCGTCTTCGTCGAGGTAGCTTTATAGGTAGTGAAGGCATGCCTTTGCCAGAGCGCGCTCGCCGCCCTAGCTTTGTGCCTCAAGTCAGTGATGGGGTAATAGAACGATCTCGTCGCACGAGTAATTTACAACATCAGCAACTACACCAGCAGCAAGGCATAACGCAATATGAGCATCAGTCATATACTGACCGAAACCAACATATGGTTCCAATCCCACGGCCTTCATCAGCTGCTGCCACCAATAGTTCTTCGGGCGACCAGCTTCGACTCGTGTTTGTCGATCTTGACCGCGATGACAGAACATTAACGGTTCGGATTCGTGCAAATACGACAGTTCTTCGCGCTAGTGAGATAGTTACATCTACTCTGAATGTCTCTTCCAGTGACTTCTTCCTCAAGATATTCCGAGGATGCGTTGAATTAGGCATGCATGATCGCATTAGCGAAGAGGGAACCCTCCACTACCGTCTCATTGGCCCTGGAAGATGCGATTCCATTGATGCTGATCGACCTGTGGTTGTTTTTGAAGGCCCAGGCACTCGGAGGATCAAACAACGCATGTCTGACAACATCAAATACCTCGAAGACAATATAGAAGCGGGATGCTCAGTCCGTACATTCAGAAATGAGGTCGCGCGGATTCTAGGCCTTGAAGACGCTGATTATGTGCTCGTCGAAGCCCGGAATGGCCTCCGGCCCGGCGCCATTGAGGGAGATGATTGGCGCATGAAGGACATTGCTGCTTCCTGGTTATGCTCCAAGTTCCGAATCTTTCTCATCTATGAGAACCATTTGATAACTGTACGACTACGTGGCACTACTCGGCGTTTTTTGTTTCACCCATCAGATTATCAAGAAGATAAGTTTGATGATGGTAATGCCGCTAGCGAATACTATCCAACAAAAAACCTCAAAGACCTGTTTTTAGAGCGCATCATTTACGGCACCCACCGCGAGCAACGCAGCCCAATCAATGGCAGCTTGTCCACACGAGAATTACGAGTTTTCAGTGCATCTAGTGGGAACCCGCGCTCGTTGTATTGGGGTTCACTTGTCGATATTGACTTACCTCTATATGTTCGCGAGGAACTTCTACTGCAAGAGAGCTGGTTGTTTGGGCCAACGGTTACTTGTCAGGTATGCTTTGAGGATCGTTTCACGCATGAGTTTGTCCCGTTAGCGATGGACTGTAATCATGATGCCGTTATGTGTACGCTGTGCTTAAACAAATGGCTTTCGACAGAAATGAGCTCACAGATTGCAACCAACATATCTTGTCCAACTTGTCATTCGGTACCATCGCCTTGTCATGCGCGCAAATGGGCACGGCCGAATATATGGGAAAAGTTTGATCATCTTCTTACGACATTGACCCTAACTAAGATTAAAAACTTTTACTGGTGTATCGATCCTGATTGTAGCTCAGGCCAAATTCACATGAGCACCTGTACCGAGATGACCTGTCAAGCGTGTAAGCTGACCCAATGTATCTACCATGGAAAGCCATGGCACCAGGGATACTCTTGTGTTGAATATGACGAGAGACACGGTAGTGGTCGGCGAGCTCGCGAAGATCGAGCGTCGAAGGCAGTGATCCAAGAGGTTGCACGGAAATGTCCAAAGTGTTCGAGTCCAGTTGAACTTCGATCGGGGTGTAATCATATCACTTGTAGGTAGCCCTAACTGCGGAAGATACAACATGAGGAAGAGAAAGAATATCAAGGAAAATATCTCATAAAGACATGCTACTCTTACACCTACACCACCTCATATATCACACCATTTTCGATTGAGTATAAGCATAGAGAAAAACTCCCATTGACAATATGACTACTCTTTCTCCATATATACATTTTTGTTTTTTAGTCTCCTTAGAACGTACTTGATCCGATGTGCTAACTATTGTGTCCCCCGGTTTTCTATAGGTTCTTGTGGTGCTCAATGGTGCTATATTTGCGGTGCTCTATGGACACTTGACAAAATCAGCGAAATGCTTCATTGCCGACACTTTCTAGGATGCCAGGAGGCAGAGAACAATCCCATGTTTAGACCACAAGATATTGTCCCTGCTCGATTTCGACATGACGGTGGCCACAGAGCGGTTGATGAGGATCCATTTGAGGAAGAAGAAGAAGAAGATGAGGTTGAGGATGAGGATGAGGAAGACGATGAAGAGGATGGCCTGTTTCATGAAGACGATGACAACGATGCTCGGTCTCACTTTCACGCTGATGTCGGCTTTAGACCAATGCGTAGCCGAACTGGCGTTTTACCACCTCGGGGTCGGCTAGGAAATTGGATTCCGCCAAGCCGTCTTCCACGGGCAAACGATGAAGGTGGGTATCAGTTTGACGACGCAGCATACGATGACAATGCGCGCGAGAACGATTATCGTCGCTGGGAACAGCAGAATATACCGCCGCCACAATTACAGTCACAGCCACCGCCACAACCACTCGCAGGTAGACTACAGCTTTCGGCTCAAGCAGAAGGCCATAACCGTCGCCCCCGCGGTCAACGAAGTGGTGCCCAGATTCAAATGACTGGGCATACGCCGGTCAGGATGTTAATGCAAAATGTATGGGCAGATGAAGCATCAGACATGCAAGCGGCAGTAATTAGACAACGCCGAGCCCACCAGGTGCCACCAACGACATTTCTTGCTGATATCGAGCAACAGCAAAGACTGAGAGCGCGGTCACGCAGAGGCTCTGTCGGTGTACCGCGGCGGAGGCCGGCACCAGATGATGAGAGATTTTGAAGAACACCGATAGATATACAAGCGTACAGTGTACATACTTGCGAAAAGCGACACTGGGCATAGAGGAGAGTTATGCACAACTTTGTTTGGTGTGGGGTTTGACAGAAACAATACAGGAGTTCCGGTGCGTTGGGTTACGCTCATACATTCTTACGACTTATGCCTTTGTTTTTGATTAGTGTTTTTACTTGGGAAATATCTTTTTTTTCTCTTACATTTTGTAGATAGTACAATTGGCCAGCTAAGCCATCGAAATTGTCACGATATACTGAACATGAAATTACAAGTCAGCTCGCATTACCAATCGGAGCTGTTGCTACCCCTTCAAAGTGAATGCCTATCACCGTCATCATCATACTAGTCTAATGCGGCAATCTAGAGACTTGACCCGCTATAGTCCATACCAAAAAAATAACTAACCGGCTGGTAACTAGAGAACAATTCATCACGGCATTGTATTGTATTGTAAATAGTTAACGTATACTGGAATCACGGAGATTATACGACGCCGGA
>LXKZ01000073.1:0-22492 GCA_001856765.1 Endoconidiophora polonica | reverse complement strand
TCCTAAGACTTGTTATATTCGTCCACTTGATTAGCGCAAAATTCATCACGGCAGTTCATCGTGTTCTCGATATCACGTCTTAATTAGGAACATTGCGATGATAGTAAGTAGTATATACATATTTTGTCGGGAGCCCATACATAAACCGATTAAATATGATGCCTCATCAGATATCAAGGATGTAACGCCAAGGGGAATCTCGTGGCTGTTATGGTAGCCGCACATTGTTACGCTGATTCGTTGGCGAAGAACTCATCGTAGTTTGTGAGGGCCTGGCGGTAGCGAGGCTTGCCTTCATGCACGTTGAGGACTAGACGAAGGAGTTAGTAGGATAAGCAACAATGTGAAAGCACTACTTACGAGCTTTGCCGATATTTTCGAGGCTGGTAGGTAACTCTTCGATCCAAGCCTTGATGCCCTTATCAGCCGCCAACTGCAGCATCTCGATCATTTCCTTGCGCGAACCCAGATGGCTAGAGCCAAAGACGCTGCCGTTGTTGAGCAAATCATGTGGGCCAAGCTTCCAGCCATCGCCCTCAGGCAGTCCGACAGCGATATACTTGCAATGTGTCTTCAGCAGCGCAAGGTAATCGCCCAGCACGAAATCTTCGACGCCAGAGACCGTGCTGAGAATGAAGTCGAAGCTGCGCAGATGCTCGGTGTTCCAGCCCTCGTTCTTTGTGGCCAAGAAGCCATCGGCACCCATGACCCTGGCGTCGGCCTCCCTGCGCGCGCTATGTGAGATGGTCCAAACCTCGGCGCCTAGTGCCTTGGCGAACATGATACCGAAGGGGCCAATGCCGCCGATGCCGACGATGCCGACTTTCTTGCCAGGGCCTACGCTGTTATGTTCAAGCGGTGAGTACGCTGTCACTCCGCCGCAGAGCATCGATGCTGCGTTGTTGGTTTCCAGACCAGCAGGTATTGGAAAGGTGAAATGCTCGTGCGCCCGGATGTGCGACGAGTAGCCGCCCTGGGCCAGCGAACCGTCGGGATAGCGGTCGCCATAGGCGTCTGTACAAATGTAAGCATCTAGCATGGGAAACAGCGAGAGTATATAGGCTAGACAAGAGCATCTTACGGGTCCATGTCCGGCAGTACGTCTCATTGTCGGTCTGACAGTCCCCGCAGTCAAAGCAGCTCAGGGTCTGGGCACCAACACCAACACAGTCGCCGACATTGATTGTCGTTACTTTAGGACCAATCTTGATGGCAGTTCCAATGATCTCGTGACCAGGGACGATCGGCCACGCCTTGTTTCCCCAGCCGCCGTGGGCCATGTGCAAATCAGAGCCACAGATACCGCAGGCGTGGGTTTTGATATCAACGTCATAGTCGCCAAAGGGTCTTGGCGTAAACTAGAGAGACACGTCAGTAACGACGAAACAAGAAATAATTTTAGAGTGACTAACCTTGTAATGCTGTGGCTACGTCTATTTCTCAGCAGAAGGGATACAAACGCCCTGGAAGGTATCGGGATAGACCATTATTGATGAGACCAAATAAAATGATAACGGAAGTCGTAAGAAGAATAAAAAGAAGAACTTGTTATGACTAAGAGAAACGCTCGTACTAAAACGTGGGAGCAAACGCTGTTTTATATGGTTCTCTTTCTTTCTCTTCTCTACATTATGTGTCTCCCATTAATAGGACGTCTAGAATCCATGAATGAACAAAGCATACCAGAAATACTAATTTGTAGATAAGTATCTTACACAAGACAGATTACTACCAGAAACACTATGAGACATTGGCTCCGGTTGACTGGACTAACACGCTAGTACGTACAAAGGATACAGCATTTCAACTACTTGCTACAGCAAACCCCCATAAGTATCGGTGGGTACGGTTTCGTAGATATGACACTCCGGAGCTTCTTCTTTCATATTTTCTCGGCTCCTGGCCAACACAGCAAATTGAGTGGTGGAAGATAAAAAGAAACCCCAAGAAGAGTACGGCTCTCTTGAGTTCCTCCATCGGATGATACGAATACACGAGCAATTTTTCTACTGGGGTTTTATATCTCCTTCGCAATGATTCATGAGACACTATTCGTGGTAACATATATTCTCCGGATTCTAGCATACGATTTAACTGCCAGGAGAAGAAAGAAGGAACAAAAATATGATATCTAGATATGATAAATTTCTGAGCGCAACAAAGACCAATCCCCGCGTAAGGTACGGCTCTCTTTTCGTCGTCTAGTTGACATCTCTTTCTATGTTCGAATCGGCCCATCCGCTTCTATATAATCAAATTCTTACTAATGCGTCGCCATTCCAAGCTAACAAGCTCCGCTTGCCTCGTTCCTTCTTTCCATCTCTTGTTTTTATTCTCTTCGCCATAGTATGTCAACAAACTTTGCAATATAAATATGCATAGGAGGTTAGATACATAGCTACTGGCATGATAACGCCCGGCTGAAAAGGCTGTGAAAATAGGACCCATGGACCTGGAAAGAACGTCATTCGAGATCAAGCTCTTATCAAGCATCAGCAATATCGAATGCAAACTTGTTTTTTTTCAAATAAACTAAATAAAATAAAATCGTAACTCCTCAACTGCTTTCAAGACGAAAACTCTAGCATCAAGCAAAATATTGATATATCCTCTGTCTATATATATATATGCCTTTCTTTAGACATCTCGAAATTCATCTTCTTTAACCTCTCAAGTAATCACCAATCTAGGTACAGAGTAGAGTCACATGAAAACGTTCATTTCCTTTCTCTCTTCCTTCTTTAGTCTAATCTTCAATCGATATTAAAAAAGAGGGACCTGCTACCACCGGCTATAACCTCTAAATCTTCTAATGGCTCTCGGTGCTTCGCAAGACGGACTTAAGCTCAGTAGTTGCGTAAGTGCCGGCGTTTTACCGTCACTCACAGTGTTATTGCTTTCTGTTAACATATCATGAGAAGACAATATTAACTAATCTCTATAATCTCTACAAGCTAGTCAGTCCTTCTATTCCGGCATTGTGTAATCTCTTTCTGGGCCTTTGTCATCTTGAGCAGGTCACCGTTCTGATCTCAGCTCTTCCAACCGCCAAGAGACTAATATATGATCCTGTATTCCTCGTTCTGTATAGTTTTTTTCAATTTTTAAAGGCCATAGCGAATCTATCGACTATTTCAATGTCATCTTATGTTATCCGTTACATGTTGAAACTATGTTGATGTGTAGGTTGTGTGTTATATATCATCGCGCATGGATTCTATTACTGGACAAAAGGGCTCGTGACAGGGCTCCGCTATTCGAAGAGCCCTTACGTATCAAGTTTTAGCATAACTATCCTGATTTTTGATGCTAACAGAATCTCTGAAACCCCAGGGACTACATTAACCCTAACAAAAGGTCTTCTGTGTTTCGATGACACTTGTAACGAGGATTAACAGTCTAATAACACATCCATGATCATCTGTAGAAATTGAACAAGAACCTGTCTTGACCACAACATAAGAAATCACTCTCCTGCATACTGAACTCAAATCTACCATTTGCAAGAATAGTAACAAATCAATAAGGAACAAGCCGACTATGCAGTTTATGGTAGACAACGTAGGGCCATAGTGAAATGGGATAGATATTTGCACACGAACATGACAACATATTGCACACACAAACACACACTTACGAGATGGTAAGAAGAAATAAAAGAGAAAATGCACAGTTTAATGGCAGCAGCAAAGAAAACAACACAATCCGCATTCCAGCCTTCCCTGTTCCTAATGATTTTTTTCCCCATAAACGGCCCTAACATTGGAAATTCCTATTCGTAAACTAAGACCCCTCCCAGTTGTGTGAGATGTGTAAAGTAAAAGCATGAAAGTGCAACAAAGAAAAAAGAGAAAAAAGAGCACGTGAAAATGCATAATGGCAGCCATGAGACTTTGATGTCGATCAAAATACGAGAGAAAAAAGAGAAAAACTTGACATACACTGCGCCAGCCGCTCCGGTCCAAGAATACCTCTCAAGAACCTGCGCTATATTAGGCGACGTCCAGAACCATGAAAAAAGAAACAAAGATAGGAGAGAAAGAATAAAAACAACGACATACATGGAGCGCTTCCTTGTCCAGTGGGGTTAGCGTCAGCCTATAATCCCGACTCGATAGCCATGCAAGAGCGTTGTAGGCTAGTAAGTGAGAGGACATGATATACGCATGCTTGTGGATTGAGTGTGTCTGCACGTGGACGCAGATTGAAACCAATAGATAATCATCTTCGTTTAATGGTAGTTACCACCCCAACCGCCAGCACCACGGTGCTGTTGTTGCTGTTGCTGCTGCTGTTGACCACCGCCATAGTACGGGAAGCCGTTGTTCTGGTACTGCGAATAGTTGCTGTGTTGGCCAGAGGCACCGTATGAGTTGTGTAGCGCATGGGGGTATGAATTGTAGGCACCGCCAATCGACTGAGGAGGCAGACCAGATTGGCCTGGTTGGTTGGCGTTGTTCGCGGCAGATCCAGGGCGAGCACCACTCAACGCAGGTGAAGGACCACCAGCAACCTTGCTTTCACCATACGACGCTTTCAGATCATCACCAGTGGTAGCACCGTTACTCTGAGCAGGCGTGGTGTAGGATTGGCTGCTTTGCGCCTGGTATGATGAGGGCCCACGAGAGAAAGAGTCATGCATGCCGCTGTATCCTGTAAGGCCAGGAGCACCTTGAGTAGCATTTTGGCGTTGATATTCGGAGCCTGAAGAAACACCGTTATCACGGTGCGCAGATTGGCCGAAGCCGCCCGCCGAAGAGTTGTTAGGTTCAAATGAGGGGTGGCCACCATACATGGGGTTCTTGCCATAGCCTGCAGCGGGGTTGAAACCACCTTGGTTGTAGTAGTGGTAAGGGTAGCCGAATTGGTTGTAAGAAGGCTGGTAATAAGCCTGTTGCTGGTATTGGCTGTACGGGTTAGACCCAGGACCAGTAACAGGGGGTTGCTGACCCTGCTGGGCTTGTTGGGTTTGTTGAACCTGACTCGATGGCACGGGAGTGTTATGGCCGCTGTTCTGGCTCTCCGCACCGACACCACTGAAGCGGGAGCTGGCACCAAACTGGCTAGCAGCATCCGCTTGCGAAGGGTTATTATAGTTCATGTAAGGGCGCTGCTGGCCAGCCGTAGGCGGAAGACCATCTTGAGGTGTTTGACCATAGCCATGTCCATAGTAGTTGCTGTAAGTCCCACGTTGTTGGTCGGCATACGCAGCAGTGTAATCATTGGGGGCAGTGGAGAAAGCGTTAGCTTGGTGAGAAGGTTGAGCCGGGAAACCATCAACAGCAGGTGGCTGCTGGGGTAGTTGTTGAGAGAATGAGTCGTAGGGCTTCTGAACGTAGTGAGCATCGCGGTTGAAGCCAGGAGCGCCACCAAGATTGGATTGAGCTGGAAAATTTGATATATTAGAGAATGAACCAACGTGGTTGGTCTGTGACTTGAAGAGGTAGACTTACTAGAGGGGATCATGGCCTGAACCGCAGGGGTCACAGCGGATGCAGGGGCAGCGGCTGTGGGAGCGGGGACAGAGGCAAGAGCTACAACAGGAGCAACAGGCTTAGGAGCAAAACTATCAACAGTAGCAGCCGAGGGAAGGGAGGTGCGGGGGACCGCAGGAGAGTCAACGGGGGGCTGGGTACGGGTTTGAGCCTCTTCACGCTCCTCTTCGGCATCCTCATCAGCACCACCCAGGTTGAACAGACCAAACTGGACAGCAGTACGATCAACTTCGCGGTTGGCAGGCATGCGGACAGCTTCTTGTTGGTCCAGAATGCGACGCTGGGCAGCCGCGTGGCGGGGAGTTCTGGAGGGAGTGCCTGCGGTAGCAGCAGCCGGTACGGTAGCGGCTGCTACTAGAGTTGGGGTGGCAGCATGTACAATGGCGGGAACGGGTGTAGGCACAGCTGCAGACACAGCTGCGGGCACAGTTGCAGACACAGCTGCGGGCACAGCTGCGGGCACAGCTGCCGGTACGATTGCTGGGACAGCCGCAGAGATCGCCACAGGCTTAGTAACTGGTAGAGGAGTCGCAACAGGCACCTTAGCAGGCGCAGGATGAGGAGCTTCAACAACCTCGGGAACGACAGGCTTGGGTGGCTCTGCTGGTTCGGGGACATCGGGCACTACAGGCTCCAATACTTCAGGGGTTTCAAGCTCAGCATGTTCGGAATCCGGTTCAGGCTCGGTATTCGCCGGAATAGGAACTTCGTTCTCGGTAGACGTGATAGGCTCGACAGAGGCCCCAACAGGCTCGGGCTTAGGAGCAGCAGCCTCCTTATGCTTAGCAGCGGGCTTAGGAGCGACAGGCTGTCTTAGCAGACTGGCCCATGACTTGCCAACGGGAGTGGCAGACTTCATTGTCTCAGGTACAGCGATGGCGGAAATAGGAGCAGAAGTAGTATCGGAGGCAATAGGTTCAGACTCGAGCGCAATCGTTTCGTCTTCAGTCACACGATTGCTCGTTCCCCAAGCATTTGATTCGTCAGTGGGGACAGAATTGATGTCCTTGCTAGTACGGATACCGTTCGTAGCACCGGATACAATGCGGCCACGAGGGGCCCGAGTACCTCTGTCAGCAGCCTTTCCACGGCCGCGGGTGGCCTCATTCCGAACAGGGCGAGATGGCTTCGAGGTTTCGACAGGGCCGGAAGCTGACTCCTTGGGTTTTGTGCGCTGAGGCTTCTTGACCTCGTCCCACTGGGAGGCAGTACCTATAGAGAAAGAGAAAGTGGAGGTTAGCGGTTGATTTCTAGTGAAAGTTGCAGTCTAGTAGCCAAAAGCAATATGAAAATGCAGTTGTACAAAGCATCGTAGCTAAATTGGTAGGGATAGGATATCTCCATTTCATAACAAACAAGCCAATGTTGAGTAATAGCATATTCAAATGTAGTTCAAACTATCTTCGAGGTCGATACATGCAGTGGCAATGTTGGTCTATTATGTTGATCGAGTGGTTGCGTGGCGTCATGTTATAATTTTCGGTGTACCCTCAAAACGCTTGTAGAGCATATAGAAGGACGAATGTATAGAAAAAAAGAGTGGGAGGTAAAGGAGGAGTCGTACCTTCAAGAATACTCGCGACAGCCTGGTCGGCATCACCATCGGTTTCCTTCAATACATACAGGATATCGATCTCAGACCAACCACTGAACATGTCCTTGATTAAAGGAACCTGGGATCCGTACTTGCGACGGAGGTCGGCAACATCAGAGCCTTCATCATCGAAAGATGACTCCTTGTAGTCACCATTCAGTCTGCTCATGGAAGAACGTCCGCCTCTACCAGCGAAGCCACCTCTGCCACCACGACCACCACCTCTGCCACGCGAAGCGCTGGACCGCGAAGATATCTCAGGCATTGTGACCTGAGAGATGTGTGTATGTATGTGTGAAGATGTGATGAAAAGAAACAAGAACTAATAGTCGCGTGGGCTCGCACTGCGTATTAATAACCCGTGGACTAAAAGTCAAGAAGAGGGAAGAAGAAGAAAAAAGATCAAATCGAGGGACGACAAGCCAATAGCGGATGAAGATGGATGTCGAAATGTCGATCGGAGAAGTTCGAAAGGATCGCGTCGAGTAGCAAAAGCAAACGAGTCTATAGAAAGACACGCGATACAACGCAGGAAGGACTCGGTGCACACCGAAGGCCGTTGACAATGTACAATGAGGGGGGAAAGGGGACGAGAATAGCAGTCTTTGCTAGACGATATAACAGCAAGATCGATTTAGATGCGGGTTAGGATGTGGGAGGTGTCTAGGATTGAGAGGCACACAGTACACATTTCAACGGGAGGAAAAAGTCGAAGGAGAGAGGCTGACTGGATGCAAAAAAGGAATTTAGTGCAAGAAGCCCCACGTAGTACTAGGTACCTCATGATTGGGCGATGGGGCACGTCTCAGGAAGTCACCGCTACAAGTAGTGCGTAATTGTGGGGCCTGTATTTCACTAGCCTAGCAGTGCCAACAGGTTCCCAGTACTTTGCCCCCAGCATTATGTGTGAAACGCAGCTCCCCTAGCGCACCTTCAAGCTCCAGAGAAACCGCGTGACGAAGTACTGAGTACTTGTTGTTACCAGCCTTGTTCGTCCATTTGCGGCAATAGTCAAATACCAAAGCAGCCACAGAACAGAGCAAAGCAAACAAAAAAGGCAAATTCTAATGCCCAATCAGTAGTTCCAGTGGGTAGTACCAATGAGTAGTACCAATGGAGTCAGTCGGCGCAGCGCAATACTTTGGCTGACAGTGTGCATCTCTCTACGCATCATCGAAAACAAGCAGCATACTTAGTAGCGATAGTGCTAGTAAAGTCTAGCAGAACAGTAAGTTGGAACGTAGGTCCACACTATACTCCGGATTGCATCATACAATGTTTGGCTCTCCAAGTACAGGTGACTTGCCACAGGCCCCTGGCATAACCTCCATTATTGAGTCAGCCTGCCCAAGCTACTGGATTTGGTGGCTGCTGCAAGTGCTGTTTTTGGAGTAAAACGCGAGGGTGGTGCGGGCCCCATTTAGCCGACAATTTGCCGCTACACGCAGGTTACTAGCTTAGTTTTTGTTTGTTTCTTACACTTCACACGTGATAGAAACTCTCACGTGAGAGGATTAACGATACGATGATCGTTGGGATCCAAGCAAGCAAGCTTTGATTGATTGCCAAGCTGATGCTGATATTTAAGTTTTAAAAACTTGTGAAGCGTGAAGCGAACTTCAGACTTTCAGAAGCTCAGCCTCCAATCTTATTTTTATGATTTACACCGACACTCAAAATATCTCAACGTTATAGCGTCATTGACCTCCAGTCTGTTGCTGCCGTTCATGAAGCCGTCCACTCTACTAGCGAAGGCTTTCCCTTCCATTCACCAGCCACTACCTCTAACCCAACGCCAATCGCAACGTCTTCTTGATGCCCTCAAAACGTCCTTCCGAACTAACCTAGACCGCGAGCACGGTTTCCTCCCCGAAGATCAAAACAACACTAGCAACCCTTCAAGCAACCCTTCAAACAGCGATGCTGCTGTGCAGGCGCTTCGGCCTACCGACGACCATGTGCGGGCTATCCTCTCCAACGTGGTTTTCAAGCGCGGCCTGATGCCTAGCAGCATCCCGGCAGTAGCGGCGCAGAAGCAGGACCCTATGGACGTTTTCGATAGAGCTGTTTTCAAGCACATGATGACTTTCCCGGCCGCTCATGGATGCTTGCGCGCCAAATACAACGAAATTGTGCAGTCCAGTGTCCCAAGCATCTCACACGCTATCGCTTCCGTAGAAGCCAGTCGGCGGGTTTTAATGTGGCTACAATCATTGAGAACATTTGATGACTTTGACTTCATACGCCAACACGCTTTTGTGCACATGCTAGTACGCTTCATGGTTGCGGAGAAAATGGACTCGATTATTTGGGGATGGATTTCTAAGCTTATGGTCCACGATGAGATCCCGGATGCCGGCCCCAAGGCTCGCCAGCTGCTCTTACATCTTGTCAAATCCAAAACACTTCTCGATACGGTGTCGGGTGCTAATCTAGACCAAGCTTTTGAGAGTATCTTGCAAGCAGACAAGCTCTTCCACGACCATGCGTACCACAACCCTCTGATCTGGTTATCCTGGAGCCACCTGTCATGGAGTGCTACTGTTGACGCCTGGAAGCGACCCAGACCATCCGAGCCATTCTTTGACAGCTACCTCAAACTAACTACGAGATTCAATACCGATGGGATATCTCTCCACAAGGCGCATCTCGATGTCCACCATCCAACACATCCCAGCCACGCAACAGCCGTCAAGTACCTCGATTTGCATCAGGAGAAGCTCACCCGACAAGGAGCGACTGAGTCAACTTCGAGTGGCTTGGGCTCCACCCGCATATTCTTCATGGCTATGGATACTGCCAAGCTTCTGAGTCAAATTGGCAAATCCGAAGAAGCCAAAACAATACTGGATCTTCTGGAATCCTATAATCCCAAGTTTCAAGCGCGAAAAGCTTCACATTGAATATGTAGTTTTCCTAGTTTAAATGTGACTTGATAATTTATAAACAGTCAGCCATAGCTGTCATATACAGCCCGCTGGTAAACAGTACAGCGCAACAAATGCGTACGTTTCTTTTTTTCTCTTTTTATATGTTTGTTTATATATTTCATATACATGTAACGCTTTGTCATTGTTATTACTAGTATAAAAATTATCATAAGCCATCATCTATCCACCAAATGCTAGCTGATATATCGTCAACCTCCTGCTCCACGTGTGATTCGTCCTGCCGTGTCTTCGCCTTTTGTTCAGAAGTGATCTTTTTCATCCTACTATATTCCTGTTTCATGATAATATCGTTGTTATATCCCTTCCACTTGCGCCCGTCAAGATGCCGCAGACACAAGCTCTGGCCGTTGTCAGGATAGTACATCCAAGTAGCCCATTTGGCAAAATTTCCATTCTTCATCTGATTGCGCGCGCGATGGCCAATTGTGTCTTCAATGAATGCGCCTCTAGGCATAGCCAACCTAGACGGGAAAACCCGCTGGAGATAATGCTCGGTGCTAGCAATATGGGTTTTATCGTGCCAAAAGAACATAGGTGTAAGAGGGATATCTTTATGGCAAGCATTGGATGGCTTAGAAGGATTGCCGGAAGCCTGGAACGTTCTCTTGAGGTCGAGAGTTAACTGGCGCAACATCGGATGACGCTCAGCCAGGTTAGATCCAGCGTAGCCCAGCATGCGCACTGAAGGGAAACACACATATTTCACAGGAGTTTCAATCGAGCTGTGATTACTAGACATTGCGTCAAGGATTGCTGACGCTGGAATAGCTGCATCCAAAGCCCAGTCATGCTGCTGCACCCACACATACGGAGTCTGGACTCTACGCAGCGCCGAGCGTACACCGAGCCCAAAACCCAACCGCTCAGTGGGCTCAATGAAAACAATGCCGCCATGGTCGGCGACGTGCAGATCAGTCCGCGTATGATCTTGGCCAGCAGAACCATATTCCGCCACTTCAACCTGTAGCAATGGTGTCGGACACACATCGACTTGAGTCCATTGCTCGAGAATCAGTGCCTTGACATTGCATTTGTATTGTTCGTAAACATGCGCTACTTCTGGCGTCGCTTGGCCCTTTTTCAGCCGCAGAACGGACGACACCCGCTCGAACGTGTCCAAAGTCACGATGATGTTGCAGGTTAGTAAAGCCGGGCAATGAACGCTGAAGGATGAAATGATAGCGCTGACAAGATCCACTGCAGGAGCTGATGGTGTCGGCGATGTTGTCAATATGACAGTTAGCTGGTGGTTGAGATTAGACATAGCATGCAAAGTAGATGATTGAAGAATAAAGCTTGTCATTCTTAATGACAAATGGTTGGTTAGATAATATTTTTATTTTCCAGATGGCAGTGTTCTAGGGTTATAAGTTACAAACCCTAAAAAACGGTCATAATAGTTGTTGTACTAAAGAAGATGTGAGTATTTGTTGATTGCCTATAACCCCCCTACTGAGAGAATTACCCTGAAGGAGACTCAAGTGAATGCTCGGCCATAAGCTTAAGTAAGGTCATATATTGAGAGCGCTATTTCCAGTGTGATGATACGGTGCTATCGATGGCCAATCTTATTGCGTAGCAGCCTCAAAGGTTCTGCTGGATAGTAAGTATATGAATGTTTTCTGACATTTTTTTGTGTCTTTTAGCAGCAGTTCCGCTTAGCTGGCTTTTAGGGTTCATCTATATACTATATGCTGTTCGTAAAACAAAGTAACTATTTCCACGCGGTTGTATGTCAACGCGCTATCTTCAACTCCAGCACATCATTGTACCTGTTCCCAGGCGATCGCATATAAGAGATGAATCTAACTATACTAATGTGGATAACCATGGTATCCTCTATCGGAGGTACCGCATACCGGTGCTGGTTTCGGCCAGTTCACCACCTATAACCTGCTTCGGCGGGGCCAACACACCCCATGAGTAGTTCTTTGAAAAGAGTCACTGGCATGTTTGTATTGGACAACCATTCGTACACGATCTGAAGGACTACCATGTTGATAACCCGTCATGGGCCTAACACTCTGCTCAACTTTCGCGTTTGATTTTTGTTTGCTTTGTGTTTATAGTGGGCTAGGACTTGCCTAGCCATCTTCATAGTTCTAGAAACTGAATAAGATTATTGATCTGGAAATATACACTGTACTTGCAGTGGTCTATTGCACCTGCAGCACTGTCCTTGCCTGGCATAGTATATAGAATTAGTATGATACTTATAAGTTCATTTACCAGCAATATAGCTTTCGGCAATATATAACCCTTCATGGATGGGCTCGTCATAGTTAATTTCTAATCGAGTAATGAGTTAAAAAAAAAAAAAAACCCTTCATGGATGGAAATAGGGTTTGATAGATAGTCAAACTTCTGGTTTAAACTTTTGGGTCCTAAAGTCCTCTTTTTTGCTGCCGCTGCTGCCGACTGTCACTATTGAATACTTTGTATAATCACAAGGACTGTCCTTAGTACATGGCCTATCAAGATATATATGGCGGCAAGATACCACTTTTCCCAGCTGGTGTTTTTACTTGAAGTACATTTGTGGTTTCTATAAGGCATTACAGGAAGCGTGACATCCCCTGTGTTTGGGAAATAACATGCCTTAATGGTGCCACACACGGAGAGTCTATGATAGCATAGGGTTGGAAAGCTTTTGAGCTCTGTGTATAAAAAGCATTGACTATTCATAGACAACCCTTTGACTCATAGTTCAAGGAAATCATGAATGGAGTTCATGTGTTCTAGAGCCTCCCTAATGGCGTGGTAGTTTAAGCAGTGGTGAAGGGGGAAAGTAGCAGATAAATGGCAGATTTAGCAACACATTTCATTTATTATGTCCCAATATTATAAACTTCTAGAAGCCTTCTGTTGTGTTGTTTTCCCTTGTTTTCAATTACCATGAGTCAACTTGCAGTGATGGCCGGTGTTCCGATGTTTTGGCGCAGCTCATACTCTGTTGTCTATTCCACGATTTTGGACTTATCACGAAACATCTCGCATCAATCATGATAGAAGATTTACAGTCAGAAATTATCAGAAAACATTCTCTTGGACTTGAATTTATTGTTTTCTATAGAGGTTTTAAGTTGAGATTCGGTACAGAAAGCATCACGAGTTCTCCAGATGATTTAGACTGGCTTTGTAGCCCGAGGAATTCAGTCCATGACAACTTGGTTTTCATACTTTACTAACAAACAGGTAGATGTTCGGTATCTTCATAGTTCCAGAAACTTAATAAGATCAATGATTAAAAAAATAGATGTTCTATTCATCATACACTATACACTATTCTCACTACAAAACCATCCTACTACAACTCTGCTTTCATCAAAAGCAAGGGAAGGGACGTCACTATTTAAAGTGATATTGAAAGTCTGTACAATTTTGTTTTATCTAAATCTATTGACTTGCAGCTACTGATCCAGCTTCTGGATGCTGTTATATCTAAGAAACCCGATTCTGAGATCCTACAGCAGGTTTACAATGCTATTAAAGATATCAATACTACTGGTTCTATCATCTCATCATCCCCGCTCTCTACATCAAAACAAGTATCACATGCTCTTTTACTCACTATTTACTGGAAATACTGGTACTACTGGCAATAAAAACCCTACTAGTATGGACCCTCTACTCAGAATGGGGCTAGACCCTCTACATACTAACCTTGATGACTTTGACTAGGTAGACTTTGGAGCTGTGTCCAACCTAAAGTTAACATCTGAATAATGTATATAAACTTATGCCGGGGTGGCCACTACATGCCTTTCAATATTTGCTAGAATAGATGGCCACCAGTCGCAAAATAGGATGATGTATTGGGATGGTTTTAGAAATTCTATGAATCTTCAAAATTTTTACCGGCCTACACACGGAATTGCCTTATATCTCACTGAAAAATCTTAACAACATGGTTCATCAAAGAATCTGTTGGCCTCGATAGCACCAATACCTGCTGGAACCAGACACTTATACTAGATGAACTAAAGAGCACCCCAACTGCTTATAGGGTTTCGAAATCCTAGCTTGATCTGATTAGATATGCCAGAAAGGCGTTTAATGCCCAACACACACGTAGTTTTGTCATGGCTTTACTCTGTGGATCTTTCATGAGAATATGAGAGTTTGATCGCGTGGGTGGAATTGCATCTACAAAAGTTCGATATAAATGCGAATGGGTTATGATTTGTATCAAGTATCCTTGGGCTTCTCTGGATGAACAATGAACAACTTGGGTTTGACCCTACCATCACTATGTTAGACAATGGCAAAGAATGCATTGCAATCAATCGTAATAACAAAGTTGAGCACTTGGTTATTGGCCAATGCATGCTACGTGTCTCTTGCATAATTGGCTGGGTAATGACTTGGTAGCAAGTTCATAGCAGAGATAATACACAGGTGCAGTTTGTAGCTAAGAGCTCGTGGCAATAGTCTGAAGGTGCAGAAGAGGGGGGGCCACTCCGCAAGTCATCTGATAGCGGGGTAACAAACGTAGTCCGATACTACCTCTACGAAACTGTTTAGGTTGCTGGCAAAGATGACTATATCAAGAGCAGCATTCGAAAAAAATTCATCATCCCGTTGAAAAAGATAGTAGTTTGTCAGAATGTAGAACATGCAACTGAATTTGATACAAGTATAAAAGAGAAGGTTATCTTATACATGTGCCAAAGGGGAAGGCGACTCACGAGAAGAGGCAATTTACAGCAAGTGTCCTCTTCTTTAGACATATTAAAATGTTGTACAACTGATCTCTTCTTGTTTGATTGTTGGGATGATGTTTTGACAGGCGCCATAGCTATATCATAGCGCAGTGTTCAATTGATCTTGAATGTCTTGAATATACTGCTCTGAGTCACGTTTGAGGACAGAAGGCAAATAGCAAAGCAGCAAAGACTCATTGCTTAACTAGCGAGACAGCAGAACTTCACATCACAGAACGGTCTTCCTCTTCAAGACCTATCCTAGACCATTGCAGATGCTATTCATATGGCAAAGCAAGCTAGGCTTCGATATCTCCAGGTTGATGCTCTTTGCATACTTAGAATGTCCCAAGATGGTAAAGCTCATTAAATTGCATCAACGTCAATGCCTACGGAGCAGCAGCAGATTCTGGACTGTATGGAGTGTCAAGTCTTCGTACAGAGGTCAATTTTGGCCAAGAACCTTTGAAGGTTCATGGCTTTTGCTAATTGGCAGAACTCATCAAGAGCTAACATTCTTTTCAGTATCTACTGCGGTTTCTAAGTTTGACGCTATCTGGCAGTGTCATCATTCCATTAAATATGAGGTATCTTCAAGAACGTTGCCCGCTGAAAATAGCTCCATTCCAGATATTTGCTAGAGCTCCAAAATCATTAGACCTGGTATCATATAGTGATGCATTTCATGCATTTTCAAAAATATCTCAATTCTACTAGCAAAGCCTTGAGACACCAAATATAAGGGAATTACCTCCTAACGGAGATCCACTGCCTCTATATATTTGGTAGTATTCTGATAATGATCACTGTCTAGAGCGAGGAACTGACGAAACAAATTTCCCCATGAAAAGTCTCAATGCTCTAGTAAACTTTTCAAGTTGCGCACCACTGCTCTGGACTACGATACAACTGCGTAGGGATTACTAGTAGGTTGTACTCAATCAAGTTATATAATTAATCAGTTTCTAAAGTGCTACTTAGACGAATTAAAGTTGCTTAGTAGTGTCAAAACAACTTTTGGCTCACAGTATATCCTTTATATAAACCACTTGGCCTGATTCCTATCTGCGCCCTCCAATGTTCAGAAGAGGAAGACAATGCTGTTGAAATTGGGGACTATCTGACACTTAGCATCCCAGATCATGGAATCTTATCTCTGGAGAAGATCTCACAGATATTTGTGAACTGATGATAGCAGAACTCAGCTCTATTTCTGACTACAAGATGCGGGTGTTCTGGGCCATGTATAAGTTTTGTCAGTTGCAGAACAGCCAATGAAGATTATCCATAGGCGATAAAATGGCTTTAGGATAGCTAATGGGCAGTAAAAAGAGACATGGCCCTCAGCACCTACGTTAAGATAGCATCAGTTCCCATTTCCTATCTTTTGATGGTGAAGGTCTTTTAGAGTTGAAATTCAGCAATTGTGTAGCCTGTCTCGTTGTACTGGGACTTAAGGGGTCATCACGTAGTGGCTAGTGGCTAATATAGAACGGGAGTGTATATTAATAGCACTTAAATAGACAACAAGCCCTCAAACATAATATTGTGAAGATACTCAGATTGTTCCAAGTTATTACTTTCTTTATCAGAACTATTGAGGTAGGACTTTGATTATGAAAACGAGGTCTCTCAATAGCAAACGACAAGTATGAAGTTGCTCATACTCATCATAGTTGCCATACTTCATCTAATAGATTTGATGCTATTGTATTCGATGCTAATGGTACACGAGAACTTGCAAGCTTGTTTCTAGAGATCCGATGTAACCAAAATACTAATACTGTTACGGATCGACAAGGGTTGGAGGGCTGGAGTACACAGGAAAGGTATAGTCCTTGCAGAGGACACAAGTAATCTGATTTGGAGGGAGATGTTTAGCGAGGGTCTTGAATACGAGAACTCAAAGGAAAGAGGACAAGTTGTGGTGAGACTGTACAAGTAACGGGAAACTTAGCCACAAAAAGGAGATATTTGAAATGGGAATCTGAAGAACTAAACATATATTGAAAGTCTGAAGAGAAAATTGAGACTGGAACTAAATTATTGATTGGGATGCACTACAGGTATTTATAATTGGAATGGGTAATGTTCTTTCAGAATGTGGAACATTCCATCGGGTTCGCTGTAGGCATCATAAGGCACAGGCAACCCATGTGTTAGGAATACACATCAGTAATTCATAACAGGACCGCGCATATACCGTCCTTTTCCCAAACGCCAGGGTCGGACGACCGATGAGTGGAACAGTTTTTACAAAAGCGTAGGTGCTCCGTACCTGCCTCAGGCTTCATTATCTTCACAAATCGACAGACATATGAAGACAATGTGCTTTGAGGATTAGTATACTTCGGACAGATGGGCAGCATAATTCTCATTGGTGCCGACATCTGCAGCATGCGGCGACAAGTTAAGCTTAGAGAAAGCCGGTTATTGTTGTCCGCGAGCTTTTCGAAGATATTCCATGATACCGCGGCAGGCAGCCAGGTCAAAGCACCGGAAAGGGTGGCAGACTTGGCACAAATCTGAGCAGAGAGGAAGCGGGTTAGCTTAGAACACTGACACTAGTGTCTATCTCTTGTCTGAGTACTTACATTAGATGGGATGCAAAATGGAGTTTCAACAAATACATCTCTCGGCTCTTTCTTCTCGCTAATATGGATAGCGCAGCTCTGGCCATTTCCAGATGGGTGGCCATTTAGGCACCGCTTACGATTGACAATATATGTCATCCTCTGTGGCGGGCGTACCCATCAGTTTTGACAATTTGCTGGCGCTCCCTTATCCATTTTAGCTCCATGACGTAGTAGCGGAGGTCTTGCAATTTGTAGTCTGTCTTCATGTAGATGGTTTTCTTGTTTGGGGAAGAACCTGCAGATAGGCAGAAATAAATGGTTAGCGGAGTTTTTTTTAATGAACTTTTGTTTGGATATCATTTTAAAGTGGCATGGTCATATTGAAGGAATGTAGGTCTACTTACGAGGCTTTGTTGGCTAGTTTCGTGGTAGCAAACCCGGAGGTTATTGTCTTGGCCATTACTCAAGCCTGAGCCGCTGCTGTAAGAGGTGGTAGGTTTGGCATCCTCATCCTCCTCATGGGATATTACCGATTCACACTCACAGCTGTCGTGGGGAGACGACGAGGAGTTTACAGAGTTAGGGGAGTGATCTGCGCAGTTAGCTAGTATTGCATTTAGCCTTGCTCTGCCACGGTTGTGCCTTCTGCCTGCAACTAAACAGATCAACATAGTTACACAGAGGATCTCAACGATACCGGGCTCGATGGTGTTGGGGTTGAACTTGGCTGCGACCTTACTAGTGACAGACATACTAGAAATGGCGACTTTACAACAGCAGGCATATTGGAAAAAAAGATTAGAGAAAGGAAAAGGCTCAAAGCGAAGATAGTAACAAGCAGGAGAATATTCAGCAAGGAGCTGACTTTAAAGGGGGCTTCTAACAAAAGACCTAAAACAAGGACAAGAAGAAGACCAAAAACAAGAAGGTCTGAAAAAAAATATACTTGAAAGCAGCACTTAGACACCTAGACAAAAAGGCTACTATGTGCTGGAAACACAGCGGGGGCAGATCCCTTGAGTATATTAATTAGGCAAATACTAAATGGGCCTCAGCTCCTGACACACCACGAACGATTAACAAACGTGACAAAGGCATCTATGGCAGACATGGCTTATAAGTAATATCTGAAATAGCTTCACGCATCTATATATAATGTAATGAGTGAATGTAAAGAGTCTCAATTGGACTAATAGGATAAATATCTATTGAAAGAAAAGTCACTGGTGGGGGGGAGTTTGTACACCTCCATGGTCAGGTACACCAAGACTTATAAGTTTAAAGAGTAAAAAGAAAGAAACTGAATGTGAACTATAGCGGGGTAAGGAAAGTATATGTAGTCTATTGATCTAGCATATGGCCAATCACAGCGGGTCTGCTCATTGCTTAGAAATGATCCTAACACCCAATCACATTCTCTTTTTGTACTTGCATCGAATCCAGTAGAAGATTCTTATCAGAAGCAATCGGTTGAAAGATATAGATGTAAGCTTATATTTCTAACCCTGGGCCATATTGTCTAAGATTGGACTCGAACTTGTGACGGTACTTATTGATTGTGATGAACCCTATCACTAGGGTTACCACTGACTTGTACTGTAAGTGAGGGGTTGACAAAGGGCAGCATCAACACTGACTTTGGACCGCCCATATTTGAAATCACAGCATACTACGGTGCCGGCTTCACTGGCTGTCACACAACGGGGAAACCCATTATGGATACATCTTTATGATGGCAAACAGACCAATCTCATGGGCATCGCGTCGGCAAAAGACAGTTTATCGAACAAGAAGCCGAAGATGGCAAGATAAAGGTGAATTACATAGTAACCTCCCACAACTCCGCTGATATAACAATTAAGCCGTTAATAATGCCGCTATTTGAATAGTTCAAATACCTACTAGTAACCACATCTCCAACAATAACATAACTGACATGCAGAATAAGGGGGTTGTGTTGATTGGCCACGCACCCTATCACTAGGGTTAGTCAGTTTGTCCACTCACTCCTAAGATAAGGATACTTTAGGTACTTTGATATCTAGTTGATAAACATGGAATCTAATGGGACATTATTACTAGTCTATTCTTATAAACCGATTCGAACCATTTGTTTATTATAAGCATCAACAGATCAAGCCAAACTTTGCTACTCCATATTTTAAACAATACTTCAATGTGTGCCTGACACCTAACGCTACTTGATAATTAAAACTCAAAGTAGCAACTTGACTTAAATATGTCTTCCTTCAAGTTTAAGTTTATTTCTCAAGGTCATCCTAACAAAGAGCTGAAGTGTATGCCACACATCTCATTTATTTATTATTATCTATATTGTTCAAGCATAGTACTCACTCAATTTAGGCAGCCACCTTCTTGTTATATCACACTCTTTAACGTCCACTAGTTTGACTTTGAAGTTTCAACGATTGTGACCAAGGAGGAACTCCGCGGCGCTTCAATCAAGGCAGACGCTGAACCGACTGCCTCGGGAAAAGGGACTACATAAGTTCGATCTAGTGGCAATACTGCCCTGGGTTTGACGAATGTCATTAATGATGAGGACCATTGACTGACAGAGAACGTGGAACTAGATCTGTTATGAAGCCACCCTTAACTGTAAAGAGCTGAGCTTGTCCTAGAAAGACGCAGTTTATGTGCTAGAAACAGGGGCAGGACATTTTTGATGTTTTTTTCTGTTAAATACACCACCCTGTTATAATGATAGTTTAGATGGTTTCTTTCTGTTCTGAGTGGACTTGACTAGTACCAAAGATGTTCCGGGTTCCCTACGGATGATTGTGATTGTAAAAAGGATGTAGAAGGTGAAGTCAAAGAGTACCAGCTCAGACATCATGAGTGTAGAAATTAAAGGAGAAGGCTGGAGTTCTGGTAGGAGGAACAAAGTAGAATTAATTAGGTTGACGAGAAGTCACAGCAATATAACACTAGACAAAATGACTAGATAAGGAAGTGAACTCCCAAGGCGAGCATAAGTTAGCCCAAAGTACAATACCTACTAAAACGAGTTACGAAATAGAATTGATAGCAGCTAGAGACAAAATGCCTCCATAGTTAACAGAGCTGACTTATTGTAACTTGAGGAACTGGTGTTCAAATCTATCTTAGTGAAGGATGACAAGGAGGTGCAAAGGACAAGATCAGGTTGGTGACTATTATCAGGCTAGGAACGAATTGAAGACAGCAAAGCTGTTGAAAACAAAATTCTTAGACTATAACTCTAAATTGCTTCTTTGTTGGTGGTACGACTCAATCTCCGCATCACCTTTCTTAACTCAGATAGTCATTTCCAACAAGTTATCCAGATATAGATGTGTGTTTTTGGAACATTCCAAGATATGTAGTGATGTATAGTATGTAGGATAGTTGCCTGCCAGAAACCTCTAGCATAAATAGTTAATTTAAAATTTGAGCATGATATCTCAGGTGTATCAGTTTATCATCTTTTATGTTATATCATTGGCACCTAGCGGTGTTAGCTAATAACCAGTGGCAAGGACTACATTTACTAAAGCTTATGAACTCAATATTAATGGTTTTATTGATTACTATTCTTATTAAGTTTCTAAAGCTATGAAGACTAAACTTATTACTAATTCTAGTATGTATGTTTAATGTCTAGTTTTGCTGTAGTATATTTCTCCCAATATACTCTGAGAAGAAAAACACAAAACATATATTGTAAGTCACTAAGACTTAAAAGCTTTGGCTGACACTAAGTGGAAATATATACGTACATAGTGACTTTTAGCGTATTCCACTGCATCTAGGTCAATCCCCGGGTTCTAATTCCTTCATGACCTCCTCTTAATTGTTATCATTTTTTGTTGCTGTGCTAGTAAATAACCTAATACTAACATGAAAAGTAACTTCTAATAAAGGGATGAGTTAAATAAATAGGCCTTGTTATTGAGAGGTGATCTTATGAACCCCAGTGTTGAGCTGTTCTAGTTCTTGTTAAATTTGAATGCAAGAAACATGGCGTATAAAGTATAAGTTGCCTTAAAGAGGCTTTTCTAAAAACATGTACTAATATTTTCAATAATACAGCATAATTGGATTGATATTGGGCTAAAAGTCAGCGTTCATCCAATGCTTACGGCTACTTTGTGAAAGGATTCACGAACATTCACTTGCGAGATAAGTCAGGGAATGATGTTAAAGATTAAGGCCAGTGGGGAGGAAAGGACTGAGCTAAGAACGTAGAGGGACTGGTGTCCCTATTCAGAGGAAAGTAAGATTAAAGTGACTGAGAAGTCCCACATATTGGATAGTAGGTAAGCAAGACAACAGTGAGTGCTATCAAGTGAAGAATTAGATGTTCCGGAATGTGGTTACTGTATCTTTATATTTCTCTCAACACTGAAAAATTATCAATATTTACCAACACATTTGTTTATCTAACTTTACTACAGGATTATTTGAGTAGTTTATTGAATAACAGAACCCTAATATATTACACCTATCAACAAAATGCAAATCAGTTACATACATAGGCAAGCTCACACCTGAGAAGAATACCAGCTCAAAAGATAGAGCCAAACTTACACTTTAGTAAGATACATGAAGAGTTAATGATATATTGCGATTTTATGCCCCCAACCTCAGCCATATCATGCTAGCTCCACCAATGCTTATAAGAAGGAACATGTTAGCATGATAAACCTCAACTGACTGGAAAGAAATGATACTGCCATAAGTGTGGGAGTGATATGAACCCAAACAACTTGTTTATAGACAGATTCTAACAAACATATAAGGTGAACATATATAGCATAGATGGTTGGCCCATATGATGGACTTTTGGTGTGGACTGTTACTATAGTAAATAATAGCTAGCATATCTAGAACATGCTAGACCCAAAATGATATCCTCGGTTCCTTGTTTGGATAACGCAAGCTAAAATTCTGGCGGTCCTTTTCTGTCTTCAACGTGCCTCTGTGCCTCTTGTCTATCTTTCCATCTTCGTATACATTGTGCAGTATATATGGGACAGTCATCCTGGCCATTGGCTGGCAAGACATGGTCGCTCATATTAATGAGTATCGAATTCCCCTCCAATTGTCGTGCTTGAACCCTACGACAAAAAATCTACCCTAATGAAAGAAGCACTGATACCAAGAAATATGTTCAGTATTAAGAGCCTCTACC